>JAODAL010018285.1:0-75190 GCA_025379985.1 Phyllomedusa bahiana
TATTGGTAATTTTTATTAAGGGGTTTTAGATATTAATTTTTTTTAAAAAAAGATAAGTAAAAGTTAAGTTTTAAAGGATTATTTTTTGCAGTGAAAACCCGGGTTTTAAGTTTTAACTTTAACCTTATAGAAGCAGCCCTTTTAAAAATGATATACCCACTTACTCCCGTTGTTTACAGTGGCGGGAACATACATAAAAGGACAGGGAAAAGAGGGTCCCCAACATTAACCCCCCCTGGTCCTCCCCCCCCCCCCCCCCCCCTTTTTTTTTTTTTTTTTTTTCTTTTTCTCCCCCTTCCCCCTCCCGCCCCCTCTAAACCCCCCCCCGAGCCCTCATCCCCTGTTTGCTAGTTTTTTTGCCCGCCCTAAATGTATGATATAATCATTAGAATTTCAGTTTGGGGCCAGGTTGGCTGTTGGTTGGTGTTCTACACGTCAGAAAGACCCCCGACTTTGGGGATTTGTGGACGGACCTCAACCAGTTTAAAGGTTTTCTAGCCCGGAAGGGCCCCATACCATGCCTTGTTTGGGTTCCCTACAAAGGAGGACCCTTGGTACTCACCAAATAGGTTGGGCTCTACTGAGTCTACAAGTTCGTTTGTCTTGTCAACCCCATCCTTGTTGTTCCCCCTTACCCTTGTCCTGGGGAGTTGATCTCTGATTTATTGTGGAGCCAAAAATCTAGACATCTCTGGTTCGTGATAGTCCAAAGGTTAAACTCTACTTTAAACGTAAAAGGTTTGGATTCAACGTAAACAAGGTTATTACAACTGAAACAAGGAATAACCCGGACAAGTGTTCCCCCAAAAAAAACACATTTTAAACAAATGGGGCCTTAATTTCTTTAAATCGCACTTTTTAGTACCATTTAGCTTCCCAGGTAGGAAGAAAGCGGGGGGGCGATCTTCTCTCTTCAACAGTCCATTCCCAAATTCAACCCGTTATTGACACCGGCAGTACTCATCTTTAAAAGGGGAATCATGGGGCCCCCCTCACAATTTGCAAATATCCACCAAACCAGACCCCCAATTAAATTCCTAAAAAGGGGGCCTTAAGGGCCATCGGAAACTTTCTATGGGATTATAGAAGGGGACTTTAACCCAGCTGTCACTTTTGGCCGCAAAAACCATTTAAAGCCCTGGTACAGGAGATCCTCAGGGCCCACCGCGGGCAGAGATGGCAGTACCCGAGGCGGGTGGCTGCAGTGCAGGACACAGGTGACGGATAAACGGATGCAGTAGCTGTTTAATGGAAGCACAGTCCCAGGGTGATAACAAATTACACAGCAGGAATAGCTGACGGGTGCAGCGACAGAAGTTCAGCAGGTATAAGTTGCGCTGGACAGCGGCGAGTAATGCAGACGTTTAAGCAGCAGCAGGGCAGACACTCTGAAATCCAGGGGGTTAACAAGGCAACAGCTTAGCAGCAGAGGTCGAGCTCTATGGATGAACACCAACGAACTGACCCAGAGTCCAGGGAGGAAGTTATTTATGAAGGAAAGGGTCAGAGGTCACGGGCAGGAAGCAGGAGCACTGTGTGCATAAATGTCCACAGGCTGGCGCGCGCACCCTATGGGGTGCACCCACACGCTGGGGAAGCCACAGTGGACGGACACACGTGGAAGCAGGACCAGGTGAGTAACGCTGAGCAGAAGCAGGTGTAGAGCAAACTGACACTGCCGCTGTAAGGGCATGTCCCCACGGCACGGGTTTTCAGACGGTTTTTCAGCCGGTTTGCGGTTTTTAAAACTGCCTGAAAAACCGGCCGAAAATTAGCACAATTGTGCTCTATGCAAAACCTGTGCAGCAGTCCCCACTGCACAGGTTTTGCCGTGGGACGGTTTTGCCCGTCCCCACGGCCGCGGAGAAAAGCCGTCCCCCCCGCGGCCGTGGGGACGGGCGCAAAACAGGACAAATACCGGCCGACAAACCCCCCCCCCCTTAAGCCCTCCCCTCCGGGCTAGCTGGTTACCCCAATTGTGGCTAGGGGTAACCACCTCCTCCTCGGTATCCCAGGAACTGTCTTCAGAGGAGGTGTCCATAGAGTCCCGGATTGAACCTGGGGGGCAGAAGCAGAATCAGTAGACAGGGGGAGAGGTGGGTGGGAAACAGAGGTGTCTTTACAGACCAGGAGCTCTTCTTGTGCTTGAGGGTCCTCTTCAGGCAGCACAGCAGAAACGGACAGGGTAACAGGTGGGTGGGACTGCCCAGGATGGGCAGGCTTCAGGCAGCGAGTATGACATGGCTCGCCCCACTGGAGAACTTCACCCGTTTCCCAATCCAAGGAAGGATTGTGACGCTGGAACCACGGTAGGCCAAGCAGGACTGAAGTAGAAGCATTAGGCAAAATGTAGAGCGAGATGTCCTCTTGGTGGGAACTTCCAGTTCGCAGGAGAGGTTTGGTAGGTAGGCAGGGTTCTTTCGGGATCCCCCCCTTTGATGGAGGGAAATGAAAGGGTTTTATCCAGACAGGAACAGGCAGGCAATACTTGAAAGCAATGACGGGTGGAAAAATTTCTCAGACAAACCCAGATCCAACAAAGCAAAAACCCCCAACGAATGACCCGGGGCCCAGGAGAATTCCTTATGAAGGAAAGGGGTCAGATTCACGGGCGGGAAAACAGGAACACGTTGCAAAATGCCCGCAGGCTGGCGGGCGCCCCTAGGGGGTCACACACACCCGGGGAAGCCACAGTGGAAACAGGTGGAAGCGGGACCAGGTAGAAACGCTGACAGAAACATTGTAGACAAACTACCTGCCGCTAAAATCCCCCCAAGGGAGCCACAGGGCCCCCAACCCGGGGGACGGACGCGACCCTTCTAAGCGGGGGCCGGGGCGCGAATCCGTGACACTACCTTCTCTAAACCCATGGATAGCCCCTTGCATCAAACCCAATAATCCAGTAAAAGAAGACTCTGAGAAATTAAAAAATTTAGTGAGAGTTCAGGGGCTGTTTGTTTTTGGAAATTGCTCACCCTAAAGAAAGGGGTACACCTTCTTTTCCCCCCGCACCAATCACACTCTGGTTTGATTACTTTTTTGGGAAATTCCCGGCTTTGAGGCGATTGGCAGGCAGACCATAGGTTCATCACTGGTCTGACCACGCCCCCAATTATTTGAGCTGAAGTCCGATTTTAAACGCTACCCTCAATCCACTGGAGCTTAATGAACAATTAAATTTAAAAAAATCGAAGACTCGGGGGAGTTTAAGGGTTTTTGGGGGTACTTCCCCAAAAAATAAGGACAAGGTTTCCCCCCTTCCCTCTCGGGGAGGCCAAAAGGGGTTACCCGGGGGGAGAGTATTCATTTGGGTCAAAAAATAAAAAAGGGATAAAAAAGGCACTTAGTCTCGTTGGGTACACGGAGGCTTCTTTAAAAACACACCAACAAAGCCAATTAAAGAAAAATTGGGGACTTGGGGTCACATACGTACATTAATGTTAAAAAAAGGGGAGAAACTCTTACGGGAAACAAAACTCGGTACTATAAAAGGAAATAGACCCACTCCTTACTGGCCAAACGCAAAGGGATACAGGGGACGCGTTACCCTACGCCGGGGGCCTGAAGGACCTTTTCCCCGGGGGGGGGCTAATATGTTTTTTTCATATTACCAAAACATCTCCTTTTTCCTCCCCCCAAAAAGCCCAAAACCCTTTTCAACAACCAATTTGGGTAAGAACAAAGCCCCTACACTTTTTTCCAAGGCCACTTCCCAACTCTCCCGGGTGGCTAGAGAACCCTTGAAGCCCTTTGAGCACAAGAATTAGAAAGGTATTGAAGGGAAAAAAATGGAAACCCCGGCCCCAGAGGGTTTTTACAAACTTATACTACAAAAATTTTTTTCCCCCAAATTATTAAATATCAATTGCAGGTTATTTTCGTATTAGAGGTAATCCAGTAGCTAATAGTTTTCTCTTATTATTTAACTCTGACCCAAAACCCCAAAAGGAAAACCCATGGATGTACCAATTCGGCCCAATACCTGTTAAATTCGGATTTAAAGATTTTCACAAAGATAGGGCGGATCTTTTGGCAATTTGCTGCCTAGATACAAAGACAATTTGGCTTCGTTTTTGGGGCCAAAAGAGGGGGAAAATCCCTTTTGGGCTATCAACTTATTGACGCCCTAAATAAAACGCATTCTTCGGGGGGCTTTAAGCCCACGCCAGAGGCTTTTTACAGACTAAATTTTGGGGATACATGCTGGCCCCCTTCGCCGGGTTTTTGGGCTGTGGGTCCCTTTCTTAATGCTTTGGTTGTTGTACTCCTCCCCCAAAACAGCTTTCCCCCCTTTATAAAATTATCAAATGGGAACAAAACAAGGGTGCTCTCTGTCTCCCTCTTGTTCGTGTTTGTGTGGGCCATTTGCCGCCCTTGCCTCAAACCCCCACATAAAAAAGGAGTAAGGGTTTTGGGGAAAATGGAGTATAAAATTACATTATACGCCGATGATATCTTATTAAAGTTCAGCCTTAAACCCCCACTCTACAAATCTCCATAATCTTTTGCAAGATTTTTAATATCTGGGATATAAAAAAAATCAGTAAGACAGAAGCTTTTTCCCAAATTTAAACTGAATAAAAAGATTTTAACCCCTTTAGCCCAAATTTTTAAAATATAACTGGAAGCATACTTCCCTGAAATATTTGGGGGTTAAACTCACGAAGTCTTTTCCCTCTTTATACGGCAAAAATTTTCCCCAAATATTTCAGAGATTTTTCCCCACTTAGAAGATGGAAACCCCCACCATTGCCTGGCTACAGACTGGAGCGATAAGATTCCATCCCCCCAAGTTTTCACTTATTGAAGCCTCCCAATTCCCCAATTCCCAGAGGGATTTGAAATCCCTTCAGGCGCATAATTAAAATTTATTTGGGCCACGGTAGGGATGGGGGGTAAAGGTACCTCATGGCAAAAAAGAAAAGGGGGGTCTTGGAGCCCGGGTTTGATAAAAATTTCGGGCCACGAATGAGACGTGTTCCCCCCCCTTTTACCACTAATGGCATACTCCAGTGGGCCGAGATGGGGAAAAAAAGTGGCTAGCTCCGGTCCACCCCAAAATTTTCCTTTTTTGGGCTTCCCCAAGTAAAATGCCGGCCTTATCTTACTAGGCCCGATGGGTCCCGAGGGGGCATATGGAAAAAAAAGTCTAAAGACCTTTATCTCTGTTCCCCTTATCCACCCCCGACTTCATTCTTATTCAATCCTCATTTCAAGTGGAAGGAAAATCCAGCTTGAGGAGTGGTTTTTAAAAAAAAACTTTTCATGCAGCGATTGGGACCATTTACTAGGGAAATGACATTTGAAAAATTTCCAACAAATATATTCCCTATTACCTCGGTAGGTCACCTATTTTTCAAATTACACCTTCTTGCCAAGGAGTTGAGTTCTTCTACATGTCCAGCCTACTAGATTTGAAATGATCTCAAACAAACAACAGAAAGGGGACTGTTTCGATTTTATTCATACTCTGTCATTTCCTTTTTTGGACATTTCCCGGGCAAAATGGTACATGGGTAAAATGGAGAATTTTGTTCAAAGGAACATTTTGATGGATGGGGGGCAAATAAATTTGGGAAAAGAGAGCCCGACTCGAAAAGATACTGTACAGGAAAAACCCAAAATAAAAATACTAATTTTGTGGTACCATAAAACCCCGGGGTTTTCCCTTTAAAGCTTTTTCCATCGTTGGATAAATGTTTTGGGGGGGGAATAAAGCCCCGGGAATCTATTTATATTTTCTGGGAAAGCTCCAAAAAATTAGAAAATTTGGAGACATTAAAAAACCCATTAAAAACATTTGGAATGCAGGTTCCAACGGATCCCTTGTTCTTCCTTTTAAATTTGTGTTTGACCCCACAAAGGGGGCGAGTTCTCAGAATGGCTCTGCACATTCTTACTGCAGCTAGATGTTTGATCTCGAGGTTCTGGAAGAGAAGGGACTCTCCCTCAAAATTGGACTTGGTCCAGAGAATAAAAGAAGTTAGACGGATGGAATACTTATCAGCATCAATGAATAATGAGCTGGAGCCATTCTTTGATACTTGGTCCCAATGGGATGTCTACGAGATCACAGCAGGAATATGAGTGAAATGTTATGTCTGTCGTTCTCAATACTGTTTAATGAACTGCACGAGGCTGGCTTCCGCAAATCTCCCCTTGCCCTATCCCTCATCCCTTAGTGTATCCTGTGTATTGTTTACGTGTTGTCTGGTCTTAAGCATACCATTATATTAGGCTATGCAAACTTGTTGGATAGTGTTCAAGTTTGTTCAGCATACTACTGTTATCCATTACCTGTACATGATTATTTCTGTGTTAATAGGAATGATACACTGTATGATCTTGTCATTTGTCTTTGTTACGCTTCTAAAGAAAAAGTCAATAAAAATTCAATTGATAAAAAAAAGAAATAGAAAAAAAAGTAGCATACTCACCTCCGTGATGCTCCCGTTCCGTCACAGTGACCAGCCCATATATCCCAGCTGCATAGTGAACGTTCATCAGTCACGTGCTATGTGCAGCCAATCACAGGCCACAATGTCCCATGCACATGACCACTGTGGCCTGTGATTGACTGCACATTGCATGTGAATGATGCAATGTATGGGAATGTACAGGATGGCCATCGGGATGGAAAAGGGAGAGTCGTGGAGGCGAGTAAGCTTCTTTTTTTCTATTTCTAACCATGTCCAATAGGACAAATGAGCTTTCCTAAGTCCCGGATCACCCCCTCTGCTCCAATACCGCTTGGTTCCTTTTATGCCAGGGACACAGCCTCTCTTGAATAGTGTTTTAAACTTCCACCTCCTCCACTGACTTCCAGGAATTTTGCATGCTCTGCTTCACAGACTGCAGCTTCTAAGTTTGTACCACCAACCTCACTGCAGGATTCCTTCCTTCTATGTCTAGTACTAGGACCAGGAGAATCCAGACATAGTATGATGTAGAAGCACCACCTAGTCCTGTCCAAGGGTTATTACAGTCATCCAGTCCCATTTTAATTGTAGCAGTTGATTCTTCATACTTCAAAAAACTTTTTGGAAGGTCAAAGAAAGACACTTAGGGCTTGTCCCCACAGCCCGGTTTTTCAGACTGTTTTCGGTTTTGAAAACCGTCTGCAAACCAGGTGAAAACTTTTAAAATGGGCCTCTATGGAAAACCTGCGCAGCAGTCCCGACTGCATGAGTTTTCTGCACGGCAGTTTTTCAGACCACTGGCGGTCCGAAAAACATAGAACATTCCTTGGACGGAAAATTAACAGTTCTATGTGAAGGGGGAGGGCTTTTCTCTGCTGATCGCGGAGAAAAGCCGTCCCCCTGCGGCCGTGTGCACGGCACAAAAACAGTGCAAATACCGGTCGGATAAACCGTCCGGAATTTGTACTGTGCCATGGGGACGAGGCCTTTTGGTTCACTGTGTGAAGTATATATCTTTTCATTGTATTTCACCTACAAATCAGCACAAGATGATGTGAATATAATAATTTTTATGGTCCCAATTGTAAAAGGTAATATATAAATTGTTTAATCACTGCACAGCATTAGAATAGACCTAAAACTTAACTTTTACTAGCAAATAAAAAAGAGATAAATATCTCATTTATTTAACCAAAAGGACCAACAAATAACAATACACCTTTACCACAGGCCGGGTTATTTTTGTTCTTGCAAAGCCTGATGCTCACTATCTCATCATTCCCGTGTCTCCACAACAGATGACATTCTTGCCTTTTGCAGCAATGCATTCTCTATTGGAAGTTGCCACCAGTTCAACTAGGTAAACTAAACTGTCCATTAATAGAAAATCGGTTGCGGAAGTCTACACATCTACATAGACACCAGCACTTTCTTCTTTTAGGGATATGTACTTCTGCAGTATACCTCTTATTGGTGCTCATCTATCTGAATATACCAGGGGAAAAAAGTTTTCAGAAACCTCCAAGAATTGGGTTTTTGTATGCCTAAGGGGCTCATGCTGTTACAGCCTGGTGGCAATATGATGAGGAGTTTAGGAGTCAGCTAGTGTATAAACAGGATGTTGGTTGGGACACAAAGGTCATGGATGTTTGACTACATCAGATGTTGTACCAGCACCCCTTTCCACCAACCGCCTCCTCCTTCTTTTCCTCTAACGCCTCTAGGGCAGCTGCTTGGGTGGTGGCAGGTTAGCATGCAGGTGCATGTTGTCAGTTTAATGAGAGCCACTGCAGGGTCTATGTAGTTTTCAAATTTCGACACAAGTGCTCTATTTCCAGTAGGGCTAACTCCGACCTCCAATGCTCTCGCTGTACTGTACCTTCTCCCCACACTCAAGGTAGTCGTAGGCCAGAGGACGCCACTGCACATCCTAGAGATGCTTCTCTGGCTTGACTGGTGTCCCAAAAATGGGGAAGCCGCCCGTAGGTTGTTCAAACCTTTCCTTGTTTCTATTGCAATCTAAAGTCAGTAGTTTGATTTCCAGAAAGATGTGCAGCTGGTCTGGATGGCTGGCCCATTTAGTCAACTGCCTTTCCCAAACTTAAGAATCTCACATTGAAAGTGGATGCTTAAAATAAAAAAAAAAATAGGCAAGTTCTGTCTTATTCACCATCATCTCCATCCCTATGGTGAATCAATGAATGATGGTGTTTGTTGAGATTTTGTTGTCATTGTTATGTTTTATTTGATAAAGCAGTGTAACTGGTGTGCACGGTGGGTTCTGGTGCCCTGATGGCTAAATCATATAGTATAGTCCACACCACACAAAGTCCCAAATGAAAGTATACTCATTTGTTTAATTGCAACTGACTTCCATTGCAATTTTGTTGGGGTTTGGACTTTGCTATTCATTGTGCATACTCACTGTCTTTCCACTTAAAGGGGTTGATCACGTTGGTAAAAAGTTATTTAAAAACGTATAGGGTCCCAATTAAACAAAAAAAAAAAAGCTATACTTACTTTCCACCGGTCCCCGATTCCAGCGGCATGTCTCTCTGTTCTTCAGTTCACACAGTGTCATTTCCAAATGGGGACATCACTGTCCTTTATTTGCTCCAAGTTCATGCTAATTGTTTTCATTTGTTAGGATTGTAAGTTAGATTGTGCACTCTACTACGATATGTGTTTACCAATGGTTGTTCTATTTCCTGTTATTATTTTGAGGTGTTTACTACCTTTTTAGGATGGGATGTAAGTTACGAACCAGTTAGCCCCATGTTAACCCATTTTTGGAAAAATTCCTTTTTGGGAGCCCTCATGGTTTTTCTCAGTGTCAGTTTTTGTTAGACTAATTTTGTTACATAACTGAATATATTGATGTACCTTGGTCATTTGAAAAGAGATGTCATGTAGTTGGGAGTACACCACCTCCTTAGTTCTTTTAGTGGCTGCAAGAGACCTAGATGTCCATTGAGTTTTGTCTGACACTGAGGTGATTTCAATTATTTAATAATCTGTGTCATAAATAAAAAATGTGGCTGACTCCCGGTCAAACCAAATAATTAGTAGTCTGCTGATTTTAAAGGGGGGTTCCCATCTCACACGCTGAGGGTAAATCGAGAGGAAATGCCATTATATGCAGTATCGGACTGGCCGACAGGGGAATAAGGGAAATCCCCGGTGGGACCCTGAGCATGGTAGACTTGGAGTTGTTTTTTTACTGCATATACATCCTTAGAAAGGGCAAAAAAGCAGAGAAGGAGAGGCAAAAAGCAAGAGGCAGAGTATAGGAGAGATGTACAGTCATTTACAGTAGCTGTAGGGTGGGCCTCTAAAATAAACTTCACTGGTGGGCCCAGAAACAGCTCAGTTGGTGAGCCCCTGGAATCAATTTCACCTGTGGGCCCTAGACACCCCAGTCCGACACTGATCATATGTGATAGGTGCAGGTCCCACCTCTGGGATTCACACCTATCATTAGAACGAGCTTTTAAAAGTCTCAGTTCAGAGCGGATAGTAGGTTGTGCTTGTGCACTCCACTCCATTCTAATCTATGGGAGTTCCGAGTACAGCTGAACACACTGCTCAGACGCACTGAGACTTTCAGGGGACTGTTCCCGAGACAGGTGCAGATTCCACCTCTGGGACCTGCATCTATTACACATTGATGTCATATGTTATCAATGCCATCAATGTGTGAGATGGGAACAGCCCTTTAATTATTAATATTTGGCTTCTTACACTTATACGTTCAGGTACACAAGATTTCCTTTTTGTGCAGTCTAGCAGGTCATAAGGGAACTAGCCTCGACGCCAAGGACTGAAGAAAAGGGGGCTATGGAAGATTGTAAGCCTACAGGGTCTAGTGTATCCTTAGTTCAGGCAGGTTGGTATATATCCATCAATTTTTCTTGGTCCCTTGGCTGAGACCTTTGAGGAGGTGCTTTTTTTTGGAAATTGACTCCCGCTCTTATGACAAATAAGATAATCTAAGTCCTCCTGTTAGGAACATACTCCCACCCCCATTCCCAGCTGGCAATTAATTTAGTGGTTGCAAGGGACCTACATGCTCTGTGACTTTTGGCTGGGATTCGGGTGGTGCTATTTGTTATATTTATCCTCTACCCTTGTTATTTTACTAGTCTGTTTTAAATAGTCAATAAAAGCTATGGTCAACCTCCAGTGAACCCAAGTAACTATTAAGATTAAGCTATTTACACTATACCATCGGGTCCACAATGTTTCCATTTTGTGCAGTCCTATACACTAGACTTTCTCTTTTGTTTATTTCTAATCTGTTTTTTTTTTCTTTTGTAGAAAGTGCATCACAAAGAAAATCCTCCATTGCTAAATTTTCCCGAAAAACAAAGTGGCCTAAAGAGAATGAAAAGGGACTGGTTCATCCCACCCCTTACAATACCTGAGAATATGAGGGGCCCTTATCCCAAAAAGGTGATACAGGTAGGACAGTTCTGAGGTCTCCACAGTGTCCTTCTTCCCAAATTTTAAAGCTGACTTCAATAGTATATGAGCTATGTTCTCCTCTTACAGTTGAAAGGACATGTTAAGATTTAAGCAACATTATATATAAAATGTTCACTGTCTTTGGACTTATTTTGCACTGATCATGGATTCCAACGTTTATTTTAAGCAGGAGCTGCATGGTCAGTTCCATGGTTTATTAATAGAAACAGTCTGCAGGCATGTTACACACCCTTAGCTTCTATAATGCACTGAAAACCCTCAACAAGCTTGCCAGAGATGCCCCTAACAGATTAGTGGTTATGGTCCCCTATTTAGTTAGGACAGTTTGTTCTACACCAGATGACTGTAAAGCATTTAATATACAGCTAGGTCCACACAGCATCAGACAAAAACCAACGGAAAGCCAACCGTTTTTTGTCACTGTTTTTGCAAAAACCACGGTTGGTTCTGGGGTTTTTTGTCCTTGGCCCATACAATTGATTGTATGGGAAACCGACAGCACAACACCGAAGGATTATACATGTTCCTAAATCCGCCGGGGCCAGAAAACAAGCTTAAAAAAAAGACTACAGGTCGTTTTTTCTATAAAAGTCTATTGGCTTGATAAACAGATTTTCAGCATTTTCAAAATACTAAAACCGCCAGATATCCGACCATTTTCATGTGCTGTGTAGACATAGCCTAAAGGCCTGATTTCCAGCAGACAAATCTCTTAAACACACACTGTACAAAGATGAGGAACACTAAGCTATGTCTACACTGCAGTGGACAAAAAACGACCTGAAAACGAATTACTAAAAACGTTCATGAAACTGAGTTTTCTGTCCACTGCCTGTCAAAAGAAGCTGAAAAAACGGGCGTTTTTTGCCGCGATTTGCGTTTTTTGGCGCATTTTTTACACGTGTTTTTTGCTTGTCTTCTAGCCTGTTTTTTATATATGCATAAATTAAGCCATTGGATGTAACTCATAGCTGCCAACTTTTGAAAATGAAAAAGCAGGAGATTGAAGAGGGCAGCGCGCATGGACACACCCATATTTTTTGTGTGCCACGCCCCTTCAATAA
Organism: Phyllomedusa bahiana; assembly: GCA_025379985.1. Lineage (NCBI taxonomy): Eukaryota > Metazoa > Chordata > Amphibia > Anura > Hylidae > Phyllomedusa > Phyllomedusa bahiana. The sequence goes on from JAODAL010018285.1 coordinate 11,969, forward strand.
GCCACACCCACTCCGTCTAACTGCATAATGGCTTTGGAAGAAAGCCAGGTAGATGCCCTTATAGCCAGGTAGTAGCCCCCCATAACCAGGTAGTGCCCCTTACAGGCAGGTAGTTGCCCCCTTTGTTAGCCAGGTAGATGCCCCCCTTTGTTGTAGCCAGGTAGTTGCCCCCTTCATTAGCCAGGTAGTTGCCCCCTTTGTAGCCAGGTAGTTGCCCCCTTCATTAGCCAGGTAGTTGCCCCCTTCATTAGCCAGGTAGTTGCCCCCTTTGTAGCCAGGTAGTTGCCCCTTCATTAGCCAGGTAGTTGCCCCCTTTGTAGCCAGGTAGTTGCCCCCTTCATTAGCCAGGTAGTTGCCCCATCATTAGCCAGGTAGTTGCCCCCTTTGTAGCCAGGTAGTTGCCCCCTTCATTAGCCAGGTAGTTGCCCCCTTCATTAGCCAGGTAGTTGCCGCCTTTGTAGCCAGGTAGTTGCCACCTTCATTAGCCAGGTAGTTGCTCCCTTTGTAGCCAGGTAGTTGCCCCCTTCATTAGCCAGGTAGTTGCCCCCTTCATTAGCCAGGTAGTTGCCCCCCTATAGCTAATACAAAAAAAATAATAAAAGTCACTTACCTCACCAGGCTCCTTGCAGCACGGCCAGCTACTGACGATCTCCTCAGCGTCGCAGGGGGAGTGAGTGCAGCCGCGCGTCACACCCCCTGCAACGCTGACCTGCATGTACAGCGCACACCGGCCGGCGCAGTACATACAGGGGGAGAAGGGAGGAGGGAGCGATCCCTCCTCCCTCCTCCCCGCACACCGGCTGGCGCTGTACATACAGGGGGAGGAGGGAGGAATCCCTCCTGCCTCCTCCCTGCACAGTAAGACGCGCCAGGCGGGTGAAGCGGCCGCAGCGGCCGCTCACCCGCCTGTAGCAGCGGCCCGGCGGCGCCAGATTAGCGCACCAGCGCTACTCTGGCGCCGCAGCGGGAGAAATGCCAACTCTGCCGGGAGGGCGGGGGACCCCAAGTAGCGGGACCCCCCGCCAAAAGCGGGAGAGTTGGCATGTATGATGTAACTCTGCCCTACAAAAGGGGATATAAAGCACATTACTGCATTTATATGTCATCTTGTAGTCGTTTTACGGATTTTGGCGCTAATAAAGTTATTTCGCGTTTGACGCCAAAAATATGGTTTTTTACGAATTTTGGCCCTAAGGTAAATTTTTTAACGGATTTTGGTTCTAAGATATGCATTTTTACGGATTTTGGCGCTAATAAAGTTATTTCGCGTTTGTCGCCAAAAATACCTTTTTTTTACGGATTTTAGCCCTAAAGTCCATTTTTTTTACAGATTTTGGTGCTAAGATCTGCATTTCTACGGATTTTGGCGCTAATAAAGTTATCTTGCATTTGTCGCCAAAAATAAGTTTTTTTATGGATTTTGACCCTATAGTCCATTTTTCTACGGATTTTGGTGCTAATATCCGTATTTTTACGGATTTTGGTGCTAATAAATTTATCTCACTTATGACGACAAAAAAACGTTTTGTTACAGATTTTGGCACAAGAATCCTTTTTTTACGGATTTTGGCGCTAAAATACTTTTCTTCACATATTTTGGCGCTTACAAAGTTAAGAAAAGGATAAATAAACGGATTCTGGCGCCAAAATCCATAAAAAAAACGTATTTTTAGCATCAGAAGCGAGATAACTTTATTAGCTCCAAAATATGTTAAAGAAAGGATTTAAGCACCAACATCTGTAAAAAAAAAAGGATTCTGACGCCAAAATCTGTAAAAAAAAATTATTTTTAGCGAAAAATATATGAATTCCGCAAAAATCGTTAGTGACCAAAGCATGATCATTTTATTACAAAAGGTACAAAAAAAGGACACATCAGACACTTGTATGCAAATTTATTAACACCCACTATAGGTGGGACTTGGGTCGCCTGGGTGGGTTTTCATTGAAAACGCACCAAAAAAAACGGCAAAAGACGTCCAGCGTCTTTACATAGACTCCTGTAGTAAATTTTCTGCCCTGCTCTGGTGTTTTTTAGAACATGTTGCAAAATACGACCAGTAAAAAAACGAGCAGAAAAAAGAAGCTCAGTGTAGACAGTAGGACGTTTTCACATTAGAAGTCTATGGAAGATGTTTTCAGTCGTTTTTCCAGCATTTTTAGAAAACGAAAAACGCTGAAAAAAAAGGATGTTTTTCTGTGCAGTGTAGACATAGCCTAAGGGTGATATGTCAGAAAAGTGGCGTTTCCACACCAGTTTTAGGCGCATTAAATCAGTGTAAAGTGCACCAGAAAGTCCGATCCTTATAAAAATCTGGCATCAGGTATACCTTGCATAGTAAAGTTAATGCGGCTAAAAAGGCGCATTGCGCCTAAAAAGGTGCATTGTGTGTGCAAATCGTGGCACATAGCATATCATTGGTAGTCTACGTAATGCGCCTCAATATGCGCCTCCGGCTCATTGTGTTATGGAGGCGCACAGCATATCATTTTTAGACGCATTACAATGTTTCGTGCCTGGCGTATAATGTGCCTAGTTTTGGTGTATGACAGTTCATTTACATCAAGAATATGACGTCAAAAGTGGTTTTGCCGCAAAACAGACCAAAAAACTGGCGTTGGTGCGTTGGGAATTGTCGCCCTAAGAGATCTTATCACTAAAGACTATAGAATTTTGGCTCTAGCCAGGAATGTAATAAAGGATGTAATTCAGGATCAATGCAAAATGGATGATGTATTAATAAAGTAGCAAATTATGAGGGTGAATAAGCTGTAAATCAACTGTGAAATGGTAAAACTATTCATGTCTGCAGTACTAATACATTGCTGCTATATGTACTTTATTATTCATCTTTACTTCCAGATCAAATCCGACAATGGAATAGATATTTCCTACAGCATTACTGGTCAGGGGGTAGATTCCCCACCGGAGGGTGTATTCAGTATGGAGAAGCTGACTGGCTGGATGATGGTGCATAAACCTTTGGACCGTGAAGAATATGCATCATATACTGTAAGTATTTGGCTTTGACAAGTTTTTTTCTTGATGGATGTCTGTACTTTAAATCATCTGCCCTAGGTTTTATATAACTATAGAAAAGTGACAAGAACATAATTGCTTATTCCACTGAGCCTTCTACATTTAATCCAGCTGAGATTATTAGACATTAGTGGAGTGCCAATTAATTCTGTAAATTAAGGAACACACTTGGTGGTTCAGCACATCAGACAAAACTTGTCTGAATCTACTGATCTAATGTATATCAGGATCACCCTATTTTCCCCTGTCATTAGATGTTATTGGGGAAGGAAATATCAGGCATGTAGGATCTCAATATACCTATGATACCACTGGAGATAAGGGCTGCCTGTAGTGTCTGGCAGTGGCTCATTCTCCACTCCATATTAAAATAAACATGCATGCTTAGTTGGCACCACTTCAGGCTCAGAAACAAGAACTTTTTAACCAGTTTTAATTTCATACACAGGTCCAGTGTCATGCAATATCAGCGAGTGGCCAGCCTGTGGAGGAGCCAATGGAAATAATCATCTCAGTCTCCGATCAGAATGATAATAGACCTCAGTTCACTGAAGAAGTGTTCAGAGGTTCGGTGAGAGAAGGCGTTGCACCAGGTAAGGATGACTTCACTGTCTGCTGTATCTTGTGTCTTCTATGTGGTTCCATACTTATTTCTCTTTGGATACAAATATATTCTGTTTTAGGAACTCCTGTAATGACTGTAACTGCAACAGATGACGATGACCCAGAAACCGCAAACGCCATTATTGGTTATTCCATTCTAAAGCAGGAGCCTGAAGACCCAGCAGCTGGACTCTTTGCCATCAATACTGTGACCGGTGTCCTCATTGTGATTGGGACAGGTCTGGACAGGGAGGTGAGTCCCTTCTCTGTTTTCTGTATGTATAATCAGTTAGATTTGTCAAATGACCAACTTTGGTTTTGTATCTGCAGAGAGTACCAGAATATATACTGACTATACAGGCTACTGACCAGGAGGGTTATGGACTATCCACCACTGCAACAGCAATTATCCAGATCCTGGGCGCCAATGATAATGCCTCAGTTTGTTATCCTGAAGAGGTAAAAGTTCCAAAATGTCTTGCATACAGTGGCCGTCTTGGTTAAGTGATTATTACTTTTCTATGGTAGAGGGTAATTATACTGCATAGTACAATTTATTTTGTGGATACTAAATTTATACAATGAGTCTACTTAAGGGCATGCCTTGGCTGGGCATATGAGGTACTGCACAGAGAGCAAGCTCCCATCTTGTGCAACCAAATCAGCCGGGTTTGAGCACAGCAGTGGGCTCACAATCACTCAACGTTGAGCAACCCATATAGGTGTGATAGGGGAATGAGGCAGAAATAGAGTTATGGCCACAGAAGCAGCCTGCAAGTCGAGAGACATGATTAGATCACTGAACAGGGAGGTGGAAGATGGCATCGAAGCTCCAACAGCAAGACCCAGAGCGGGAAAGGACTGTGGCAGTGGAGACAGCATTTAAAGTGTTTGAATATGCTAGAAAGGTCACTGACTCAAATTCTACACTCTCTAACGACTTTCCTTCCTACAGTCTTAGGGCATGTCCCCACTGCACAGGTTTTTGACCGGATTTTCAGGCAGTTTGCGGTTTTGCAGACCACCTGAAAAACCGGCCGAAAATTAGCAGAACGGGGTGCTATGGAAAACCCGTGCAGTGTTTTCCGCCCAGCGGTTTTTCCGCCCACAGGCCGCGTGAAAAACATTGAGCATTCACATCCTTCCGTCCGGTTTTCAGACGGAATATGTGCTTCTCAATGTGAAGGGAGAGGGCTTTTCTCCACTCATCACAGAGAAAAGCCGCCTCCCCACCCCCGTCCACGGCAGTGGGGACGGCCGCAAAACAGTGCAAATACCGGTCGCATAAACTGACCGGTATTTGTCACTTGCCGTGTAAACGGCCCCGTAGACTGGGGTGCCCACTGCCTCGGACCAACCGATATAATTTGATTGTAAGCAGCCACCTGTGGAGTTGATTCTGGGGCCCACAAGTGGGGTTGATTGTGGGGGCCCACCTTAAAGCTACTGTACATGCCTCTTATACTCTACAATGCTCAGGATTTTCTGCCTCTCAAATATAAAAAAAAAGCCTTATATCACGGGCTGGGACACAGATCAGTGGCCAAGACAGTATACTTACAAAGCCATGGGGTTCTACAAGACCAGGGCACCTCTACAGTCCCTGACAGAAGTTCTGTCGCTTATCCATGTTGTGGAAACCAAAGCTTATAACCTTATAACAACTTCATTCACCAATGTTATAAAACATATCTTTGTATTTGAAGTGAATTATTTGTTTGATTTTCACATTACTTTCTGCAGGCGACAAAACTTTTGTCTTGCCAAAATCTGACCTTTCTGTGTTCCTTAAATGTTCAATATTTCAGCAGTGAAGCAAATTTATTTTTGTTAACAAAACCTCGTTTGGGAGGGTTTCAGCTTGCATATGAGTCATTCCTAAAACCAATGGATGAATTTTAAGTCAGGTTATAAGCTTTGGTTTCCACAACATGTATAAGCGACCGAACTTCTGTCAGGGACTGTAAGGAGCTGCAGCAGAAGGAGGGAACCAACATTAAACAGGTATTCAGAGTAGTTACCCACTGAATCTTGCTTGAGTATACAAGTGGGATCCATGAAGGAGCAATTGTCGCTTATGAAAAAGAACATTCCGAAAGTTAACGAACAAACAATTGCTGTGGAGAGAAAGATCAGCAACATGATCAACTCATCTATGGTGTAGTGTCCAAGTAGGATGACTTGGAGAAGGAACAACTTGAGGCCAATTGGTCTGTCTGATAGAAAACAGGGTTACAAAAAAAAAGTACTATCCCTGTTGTACTCCGTTGAACATGCACAATTATCTCCACATGGGCACTGCCACCAAGAGAACTATACCCGTCAGGGTCAGACGACTCACTGTACAGGACCGCAGAGATCAATTTTTCGACGTGAAAAAGCACCTAGGTTCCCAGTCGCTGCTGGCTAGATCAGAATGAATCCAGCATTAGAGGAACAGAACGGTAAAAATGATCTCAGGCAGCTTAAGGAGATTTTTTTTCACTCAAATGATAACATGCAGGGAAAGCTAAATGAAGACTATTTCCAAATACATTACTTTGTTGATTTTGCTTTGGTCATGAGAACAGTAAATTAAGACATTTTCCAAATATATTGTATGTTTATTTTTCTTTGTTGAGGAGATACAAGTGATTTTATCAGCTCTGAGTGCACTCAGGTTTCTCTAGGTTACCGTCTGTTACCGCTGTTTTTCTTATCTGATAGCAGGGATAATGTCATCATACAGATCTGCACACAGAACTGCCCGCTGCTTATCTGATCTAACAAACAAAGGATACTAATTACTTTTGTTTACTTTAAGCTTTGAAGCTTCTCTGGACTTTAGATAAAAATTTCATGCTCTCATGTCAGGGTGATATGCTAATAAACACAGTCTGACCAAACAGGATACATAAATGAAAGTTGCTTTTGGCTCTGTGAAACATCGTGGTGAAAATACCCCTTTAAGTTCATCAAAAGACAGCTGTTTTGGGGTATTTACCCCTCGTCAGTGCAGAGTAAATATTACTGACTGGCTAGGTGAAAGTCAAGTGTGTCTTTAAAGGGCTAATTTATCTCATTGGGGAGAGGCACCATGTCAGTGTGTGAGGATTTTTAGTCACCTTTTTTACACCTCACTGGGCATGTAAGCATTAGTTTATGATACATAGAAGTCTTCCCTTTATATGCCTAAAAGTTAAACTTGTCAAAAATGGCAGACATGCATGTTTAATCTCCAGTTTATTCTCCAGTTAATTTATCTTAGTGGCGCCAAATATAGCAGGAGATCATGTAACTTGTCAGTAACTATTTTGGCACCCCAATCTTGAAGGGTGATTTTAATAACATATTTCATCCATACTGGGATAAACTTAGATCAGAGTCGTAGACAGAAAATAGCCTGGTAGTCTCTAATGAGAAGCACAGGAGCAGCAGTCTGCCCCGGTAAGACACAATTCTGATACTACTATGTGGCGATCTCATCCATTGGAGATGCGGCCTAGGCGGAACCCAGTTGTCGTGGTAGCCTTTCACACTCTGGCAAGGCATAGTTTTCCTTACACCACACCGCACTGTACATTGAAGTGTCAAATTGGGAACCACCCAGTTCACCTGACTCTCCAAGCTTACACAGGCCAATAAAACCTGGCCTGGACCTAGAAATTCATTCCATCCAGGTCTTTGACTACTCCAGTAAGACCCGACCTGGATTAGCAACATCAGCAGCTATACTAAAAACTGGCCCTTACTTCACTGAGGCCAGGCACCACAGTGACATGTACCTGCCATCAATGATGGTCCCTTGCATCTTCTTACATACCTCTGTGGCAGAGTGGCCTGGCCTATGCTCTACCGAGAAACTGAAGTCCTGTAGAAGCAATAACCAGTGGGGTCCGCGAGCATTTTTCCCTTTTAACCACCTGAAAATAGCATGATCTAATACTAGCCTGAACTTATGCCCTAACAAGTAGTATCGGAGGGAATCCAGTGCCCACTTAATGGTTAGGCATTCCTTTTCAGTAATTAAGTAGTTCCACTCTGCTGGGGACAGTTTTCTACTCACATAGCTGACAGAGTGTTACTCTCCATTCACGACTTTGGACATCACAGTCCCTAGACCTACATCCGACGCATCTGCCTGGTTAAAAAAGTATGGGGCAATCAACACAGGCTGTCTACAGAGGGCCAATGGTAAAAGTACGATTCTGCACACCTTGTGTTTTGGGTGCTTATATGGAAAGACCGTGTGGTCCGTAGTGTGTAGTAGAATATAATCCACTGAACACTTTGGTAAAGTGTAAGTAAGTGAATAATTTATTTTTACAATTTATTTAAATGTTTCATGTATAGTACTTTCTCTGTAGCTGGATATATTTCAATAGCATAGGAAAGATAAAATAGATAAAATTTTTCAATGCAATGTTTGGCAAAAGGACCATGTTAGAGCGTGCAAGAACTAACAGGGCCCTTTCCCCTTGGCTATAGGGTATACTTGAAAAAGCATTTTCCCAAAAAAATTTCGGTTTGAACTTAACGTAGTCTCATGTTTCCCCTTATTTTTTGAAATAACCGCCATGGTAAAGTACTATGCCCTTAATATAAGTCTATCAACCTCATCAGAGAAAGCTTCCCCCCGCAGCCCCCAACCCTCCCTTACCCTTTGCAACCTGTCTTCCCCCAAAACTTGCTTCCCCACGGTCACCCCTGAAAAGCTCCCTCCTTACTGCCCAAAATCCAACCTACTACCTGTAGTCTTGCCCACTCCCATCCCACCCCATCCCAAAACCTCAGTGTTTTCATCTCCCAGCACTTCCCCCCATACTTCACCAACAATAACCTCGCTCTTCCCTTCTCCTTTAAAAATTCAATATCACTCCAAAATCCTAAAAAAAAAAACCCTTTGACCCCTCTCCTGTCCAACTATCGCCCCACTCACTGCTCCCTTTTGCTTCCAAACTCTCGAGCAGCACTCTATTTACTTCCTCCCACCTCCCCCCAACTCTTTTCTTGACCCCACAACTGGTTTTCGACCCACCACTCTCCCAAAAACTGCCCAAACCAAAATCCTAATGATCTAGTAATCCCAAAGCTCATGCCACTACTCGTGCTCCCCTTTTGGACCTGCCCCCTTTGACACTGTCCCCATTCCCTCCTGCTAAAAAAAACCCCCTCCTCCCTGGGCATCAGGATTTGGGCCTTTCCGGGATCTCCTCGTACCTCCCTGATGGGACTTTCAGCGCTTCATTCTTGCCCACCTCCCCCCCCGGCCACTCTCTGTTGTGTCCCCCAAGGGTCAGTCCGGGTCCACTACTCTTCTCTTCTACACCCCTTGGCCCCCCGTCAGTCTAGCCCAAGGGCTTTCATTCCCACCTGTAGTGATGAACCCAACTCTCATCTCTGGCCCAGTTCATTTCTACCCCCCGGGATCCCTGACTGCTGCCCTCCATTTCCTCCTTCTTCCATAAACGCCCCTAAACTAAATGGGAGAAACAGAACCATCACTTTCCCCCATCCAACTCTACCCCTGCCCCCCGATCTCTCTATTTCAGTCAACGGCTCAAACTTTCACTGGTCCCCCAAGCGCTTCTTGGGTAATCCAGACTCTGCTTACTTTCAAACCACACATCCAAACCCCCACCTCTGCCTGCCCCTCCCCCTGAAAAACACTCTCGCATCCCTCATTTCCCCCTTGACACACAAAAAATGCTGGTCCCTGCCCTTGTCATCTCCCGCCCGACTACTGGGAACATCCTTTCACTGGGCCCCCCAGCTAGACCCCCGCTCCCCCAATCCTCCTTAAATCTGCTGCCCCTCTTATCCCCCCTCCTCTCGTACCCTCTGCCTCTCCCCCCCTTGCCCAAACCCTTCCGGGTTTTCCCTTGCCCAGCGAATTCATTTCAACTATAACCTGACCTCAAGGGTCTCCACACCCCTCCCCTCCATACATCTCTGCCCTAATTTCCCAAAAAATCTCCCCCCCGCACTCTCCCCCTCCCCAGGACTTCTCCTCTGCCTCCCCCCCTTTTCCCCCCTCACCAAAAACCCTCTCCAAGATTTCCCGGGTTTCCCCAACCTGGAACTCACTGCCCCAACACTCAGACTCTCCTCCCCCTTTCACCAGCTTCAAAAGCAACCCGAAAACCCTTTTTTCAGGGTTTCCTAAACCTTCACTAAAATTTCACTACTTCCTCCCCAGACATGTCTGCCCCTCACCTCCTTCTCTTCCCCCCTCCTTGTAGATTGAAAAACCCTCCCCGGGGAGGTCCCTCTCCCTCTGTGTGCCAATTGTCATTATCCCTTACACTGTACTCGTTTGACTTATGTAATGTATGAACCCCCTCGAATGTACACGCCCTGGAATCAATGGCGTTTTTAAATAAATAATAAAAATAATAATAATAAAATAAAAATTTTGCATGTACATTGAAATTCATTGTAAAAATGAATGATTGACTTATTTGCACTTTACTAAGGTATGCTGTGGATTATATTCAACTATGTATACTTAACCATAGCTAACTTCCCACCTTTTTTCAGATTGGTCAGGGGTACTGCTATCTCTGCGAATTTGGGAATAAACCTCATATAAAACACCACAATTCCCAGGAATGCCCTGACCTGTTACTTGTTAAGTTGGCAGGTCCAGTTTTGGATGGCCTCTACTTTTTAAGGGGGGTTTTTCATTCCCCCTTCAACTATGTACTAAATACTGGTCATCCTCCCCATGGCACACTTACTGGGATTAATAGTGAAGTCAGTCATCCTTAATATGCTCAGGTCAGCTTGGGCTTTACTGAGATGACTCTCCCAATCATGATTAAAGATCACTATATTATTCAAGAAGGTGGCTACATATTTGCTATGGGGATGTAAGATCCAATTCATTGCCCTCTGGAAAGTGGCAGGGGTCTCTTGCAAACCAAACTACATCCTGATGTATTGGAAAGATCCCTCAAGTGTGGAAAATGCTGCCTTTTTCCTCCTTAGCCAATGGGATCTACCAATAACCCTTGGTGAGCTCTAGGGTAATGATGTATCTGACTCAGACTTAACCTCTCGATAAACTCATCCACCCTGTGCATCCACCTTGGACACTATTTAGTTTGTGATAATCATTACAGAATCGCCAATCTCTGTTTGGTTTTTGGAGTAGCACTATGTGACTCCACCACCCACTTTTAGGCTCCCAAAAAATCCCAACTCACATTTTCTACATCCTTGGGAAAAAAAAACCTCCCATGGGGTTGGGAAACCAAAATATTTCAGACTTACCCTCACATGTGACTCTTATTCTCAATTATCTAGTAAAACCCCAAGGGGGATTTATAAAATGTTTTTGGGAGTTCCTATACTGTGTTTTCAAGGGAAAAGAGTTCTGCAAATTTTACCATACTATAGTTGAGTCCAATTTGGTCATCAGGCAAAAGACTTCAGGGGGTCCTTATCCTTCCACGGTTTAAGCAAATTGATATAGTAGGTCTACTAAGGCTTTATCCTAACTGGCTGGTGTACCAGGTAGTTAACCTCGTCCACCTCCTAAAATACCTTGTATGGCCCTTGCCATTTGGCTAGAAATTTGCTTTCTACCATGGGCACTAAAATCACAGAAAAATGGCCATACCTACAGCTCAATGGCTGGACTGAAGACTGAACCCAGTAGGAGCAACACAAACCCCTGTGCTACTTGGGAAAGATAAACAGGTGCACGTAATTGTTGAGCAGTAGCTCCCCAGCCCCACTGGGGGGGCAATTAGTGATAAAAAAAGCAAATTGAAATTAAAATTTGTTTAACCCCTATGCAGAAAAGCCCCAGTTAATACATGGGGGATTGCACAAATGAAAAAATAAAAGTGTTGCCTTTTTAAAGATATGTGGGTCCCATTGGCTAAACCCATTTAAACCCTACATTTGATTTTGGGGGGTGTCAAATTTTTTGGTGCCAACACAAAATCTGACACGCTCTGTTTTCCTTTTCTTTTAGGCAAAAAAAATTGCATTTTTGAAAAAAATTCAAATAGAATATTTGTTGATACAGTGTCCACTATATTATTACAAGCTCACAAACTGCTTCAAGGTTCCTTGTATCTTGCGAGTCCCTACACTAACAATGTACAGAAAAATCTGTAACTAACAATTTACAGAAAAACACCTAAAAAGTGCTGTGCAGCCCGCCCAATCAAATAGTAGGGGTGTGATAGGCTACAATCAGCATGGTGCATACCTTGCGTATCGCCTTATCTATGGACAGGTATAATAGCAGGAGCCACCCCTCTCATACAATCTCCCCATGTATTATACTGTGGCTTTTCTGCATACTGGTGAACAGGTTTTTTAATTCGTTTCCCGGGGTGTGTGAGAAATGCTCAACAATTCCCTGCCCCTGTTTATCTTTCCCCAAGGGTTGTTTGCCCCTACGGTTTTTTTTTGTGCCATTGAGCTGTAAGTATGGCTTTTTTTGTGTTTTTGACTATAATCCCACCGAACCCGTCCCCTCAACTGAAAAAGACAGGCTGACCTGTTATAAAATCTAGATTGTACCTCCTGAGCCTGGAAAAGATGCTCCTTCACAATGTGCATCACTTGAGCTATCCTTCCTTGCATTTGTGTGAACTCACTGCCCAGTCTCTTTGGCAACATCCAACAGCCCATGGGGGTGCCTACCATATAATAACTTGAACAATGAGAACCCTGTGGAAGCTTAGGGTACCTCCCTGATTGAAAGCTGAAGGCAGGGCAGCAGTAAAACCCAGTCTTGGTCGCCTTTCTCAACTACTTTGTTTAACATGGACTTAAGGGTCTTATTAAATAGTTTTTACTAGGCCACTGTTTTGTGGGGGGTTTGAGAGGGATAAATTTGGGGGACCTTTTTTTAACACATTAAAAAGATCCTCTTACCCCGACATAACACGGCCCCCCTGGTGAGTAAGGCTCTCCTTAGGTATCCCAGTCCTAGATAAGATATGAAACAATTCCCAGGTAATAACCTTGGAGGAGATATTTCTCAGGGGCACCAGCTACAGGTGCCAGGTTGCATAATCTATAATGACAAGAATATATTGGTGCCCTCTAGCTAACTTCACCAAGGGCTCTACCAAATCCATGGCTATCCTGTCAATGGGGAACTCAATAATGGGCAGTGGTGTCCGAGGACTGCAGAAGTTGGTGACAGGGGAGGTTATTTGACACACAGGACAGGACTGACAATATTCCTGAACTTCTCAGTAACAACCTGGCCAAAAGAACCTCTGCAGGATCCTCTCTAGTGTCTTATCTGCCCCCAAGTGTCTCCCTAAGACATGGGAATTTGCCTGGTCAATCACCATATGCCTGTAGGATCTAGGCACCAAGAACTGTTTGACCAATTCCTCCATGACTTTGGTCACTCGATATAATAGGTCCTCACTAATGGCAAAGTGGGGATACCTCTCATCACTGGGACACTGGGTAAAGCTTGGTATCCCAGTGTATGCATGTGACCCCTAAGGTTTTCCTGGAACCAACCCATTAGGGATATAGGCCACCAGAAACTCAGCAAATTGGTCTGTGGTAGCCTCTCACATTCAGTAACCCGCTCAGAGACAGTGAGGAAGGTTACATGTCATCCTCCAGGGTAATTTTTTGCAATGCTTCCCTTACAGTCCTCTGTGCTCACTGGCCGCCATCCTGGTGAAGTGGACCTGTGTTCTCCTTCACCTAGATGACTTCTGCAAACAGGCCCATCCTGTTTAGCCCAGGATCTTGGTTAGTTCTCCTGTTGTATGTCTGTGCAGAACTCTGCTGGCCCCAGGCTAGCTGCTGCTGGCCTGCACAAGGTGCTTCACCATCTTCTCCATTATTAAGGCCTAGATTTTTATCCAGGCAGTTTTTTTTAACCCAGGGCATGCTGTTACATTTGTGGGGCTATGCCCGCATTCTCCACCAATTGTGGGGATTAGTCACAAATGGCATTCTTTAATGAGAAGTGCAGGAGCAGTATTAAGTGCCCTGGAAATGCATATTCCTGCTGCCACCACATGGCAATCTCACCCGCTGAGAACTGCATTTATCTCCAAATTTCCCTGCTGTTTAACCCCCTTAATGCCACAGTCAGTAGTGACAGTGGCATCTAGACAGTTACACAAAGAGAGTAGGATCCCTCCCTCTGTCAGTGAAAAAAAATGAAATATTAAATTATGGGTCCATATTGCCAGGATGATTTATCTGCAAGCATTATTGATCCTCTCTTGGGCATACCTCCCTACCTCTCATGATACTAAATAGATGTTATTTACTACATCATTCAATTACTATTATTCGTAACACCAGGGATCATGATGTGACAGATAACACTGCTTTCCCACTGAGTTCCTCAACTAATCGCTTTTTGGGAACAGCTATTAAAGGACAGGAAGCTATTTTCCCTTCCTGGCTCATGTTTTCTTTTGAATATATTCAATTAGATTATTTATATCATTTTAGTCATAGCTCAGTGGATATTCATAGGCCCCCAACACCTTTCGAGCCTCTTGGCCCAGATGGAAATTTTTGCTTATTTCTAAACAACTTATCTTTCAGAAAGCTCAGGATCTCATTTCCTTTGCAGAGCTTGGGGGACTAAACTAAATAAATAGTGCAGGGACACATCCTCAATTGGTAACACCAAGCGGACATATTCATTAATACATTTCTAGAAGGAAGAACAGAGGAACAGAGCAATACAGAGTTCTAAGAGAAGAGCAGTGTCTGACTGGAGAGCCTGGTACTCATTCTACAGCTACTGTACATACTGCACGTGACTTTAAAGGGATTGTCTCACTATATTGATTCATCATACCTCAGTCCTGTTTTATTTTGAATTCAGGGGCAATGTTTTACTGTGTCTTCTACAAGGATGCAATAGAAGCCAGGTCTGTAGCAATAATAGCAAACAGTGCTGGCAGGCCTATCAGGAATAAATCAAACAGGTTCTGTAGCTATAGCGAACTGAGGAGCTGATGCACGCCGCATACAACAGGGGATTTCTAGGAATAGGTAGGACCTTGTAAATGTCCAAATATTGCAAAGTGGACTTTATTATAATATGCCAGAACATAGCACATAAAAAGCAATCTTTATAGTGAGACAACCCCTTTAACACTCTGACTCTTGACTTCTTCCTTTCATTATCTGCCTTTCTCTCTGAAAAGCAGCCCCAGACCAAACAAAATCCAGGGGCCCACCAGAAAGTTAACCTTTTTCCCCTGTGGGCCAGTCCAAGCCTGAAGAAAATGTTCCAGAATTGTTACATCACAGAGAACACAAGTATTTATTAAACATTCTGATCCGGAATGGCCACAGGTCCCCTTTAAATAAACTCAATTTCTATAGATCTTGGCCATTACCTCTGGAGTTAGATCAGTCTACTACAACTACACTACAGTGGTCAGGGAGAGAAAAGAAAAAGAAGTGTATGTTGGTATACGTTAACCACGACCCCCTGGGACACATGAGCCTACTGTACAAGGTCCAGGCTCAGTACAAGACATGATCTACAATGATCAGATACCGACTGCAGCTTATTCATCAGCACCTGCAGAACACTCAGGTAATTATAAGTTGTATGTTCTCTGGGTAATACTGGATCACGCCCCTGTCCCTCTTTTCTAATGCAATATATATCTGCGTCATCCGGCAGCAGGAAGCACTTTGGCTGAACTTCTGGGACACATCGAGGTATAAAGTGAAAGCTGCTACCTGCAGGAGGTCAACACTGGATTTCTGTTTTAGAGCTTTTTTGCAGAATATAATAGGTATAGTCCAAATCTACTAAAAGCCTCAGGGGCGTCGCTAGACAGTTTTATCCGGGGATTATGCCTGGGATTGCCGGGTTCCAGGCCGCTACTGTGGGCCCGGTGTGCCAACGGTCTCTTCAACTGTATGTGCATCCTCCAGATACACATACGATTGAACGCTACCACGGAGCAGAGAGCAATATATCCCTGCTCCAAAGAGTACCCCAGAGTATCCAGCACAAGCGGTGTAAGAAAGTCATCATGCTGCTTGCGCAGCAAAGATGAGTACTGTGCATTTTGTGTTTTTAATATGCCAATTAGACCTCTCTCCCTGTTGGGAGACACCATTATCTATATACCTGCTGGGAGACACAATTATCTATATACCTGCTGGAGGACCCTATTATCTATATTAAGATGCGGCAATCGATTCAAAAGAAGTGTAATTCATTTAATGAATTTTCAGGAAAACTTCGTTCGTAACTAAACGAACTTTGGGTGATTCGCGGAACGAAGTGTGCTTTTCAATTGATAAAATGGCTGCGAGCAACATGGCGCTACCATGTGGGCAAAGAACACTGGGATGCAGAAGGGCATAGCCTGGCATGACATGTGCAGAGATGAGCCAATCAAGACCTGCGGGAGTTCCTGTGACGTCACCGCACTATTATAAGACGACGGGATCGCGCCGCTGGACTCACACTCCTCTCACTGAACTGTGACAGGGAAGGTGCTGCTGCGGTGATACGCATCTGAAGAACTGAATTTTACACAGGATTTTGTGGGGTTTCTCAGCTTGTCTCAAGACTGTTCTTCTGAATGTTCTATTTCTGATTATTTTGGGGTATTTGGATCTGAAACCCAGTAGTTGCGTCCACTTGCAGCTGCATATACATTCATATCCAAGTTGGGATCGTAAGCCAGTTCCTGTGTGTATTCATTTAAAGAAAACAGCGTTTTTTTTACAATACAAATACCACATCATTTTTGGCTGCTCAATTCTATTGCGTCAATTTACATCCAGGGGGTTAATTAAGTGTGGCTTTGTTTTGCTGGTGTGCTGACAAAAATAAACCGTCTTTTCAACGCCAAATAAATATATTTTTTTTTGGTACCTATTCACAAGCAAAAGGTAATTACATTTTATCTCTTTGTTGTGTGGGCGTAGAAAATACACCATTGTAACACGCTTACAAAGCTACTATTTATTGTGGTGGCTCTATTCCTATTGCGCAAATTTTACATCCAGGTTAATTAAGCGTTGTTTTGCTGCTGGTGGCTGAAACAAAAATAAACCGTCTTTTTCAAAACGCCAAATATATAATTTTTTTTTTTGTAGACTAATTCACAAGCAAAGGTTAATACAATTTTATCTCTTGTTGTGTGGCGAAGAAAATACGCCATTGTTAAACCGCTACAAAGCTACTAGTATTGTGGTGGCTCAATTCTATGCGCAATGTACCATCCAGGGGTTAATAAGCGTTGTTTTGCTGCTGTGCTGACAAAAATAAACCGTCTTCTTCAACCCCCAATATATATATTTTTTTTTGGAGGCCTAATTCACAAGCAAAGGTTAATTACAATTTTATTCTCTTGTTGTGTGGCGTAGAAAATACGCCATTGTAACACGTTCTAAAAGCACAAGTTTTGTGGTGGCTCAATCTATTGCGCAATTACCTCCAGGGTTAATTTTAAGCGTTGTTTTTGCTGGTGTGCTGACAAAAATAACCGGCTTTTTACAACGCCAAATAATATATATTTTTTTTGGTAAGCCTAATTCACAGCAAAGGTTAATTACAATTTTATCTCTTGTTTGTGGGTGGCTTAAAAATACACCATTGTAAACACGCTACAGAAAGCTACTAGTTTTGGTGGCTCAATTCTATTCGCAAATATACATCCAGGGGTTAATTAAGCTTGTTTTACTGGTGTGCTGACAAAAATAATTCCGTCTTTTTCAACGACCAATATATATATTTTTTTTTTGGTGAGACCTAATCACAAGCAAAGGTTAATTACAATTTTATCTCTTGTTTGTGTGGCCGTAGAAAATAGGCCAAATTGTAACACGCTACACAGCTACTAGTTTGTGGTTGCTCTTTTCTAGTGCTCAATTTACATACATGTGTTAATTAAGCGTTGATTTGCTGGTGTGCTGACCAAAATAAAACCGTCTTTTCACGCCAAATATAATATTTTTTTTTGGTAGCCTAAATCACAAGCAAAGGTTAATTACAATTATATCTCTTGTGGAGTATCGTAGAAAAAACGCCATAGTAATACGCTACAAAGCTACTAGTTTGGGTTGGCTCAAATCTATTGCGCAATTTTACATCCAGGGGTATAATTAAGCGATTGTTTTGCTGCTGAGCTGACAAAAAAAAACCTTCCAAAAACCACGCCCACACACACAAAAAAAAAAAGGAATCCAATACACAAGCAAAAGTAAAAAACCCTATACAATCTCGAGTTATAGAGTGTCGAAGAAAATACCCCAATGAAACACGCAACAACTCTAATCAAGATTGTGGTGAGCCCTCAATTCAATTGCGCAATTTTACATCCAGGGTAAATTAACGTTTGTTATGCTGCTGTGCTGACAAAAAAAAAAACGTCTGTTTTCAACACCAATAAAAACATAATTCTTTTAGTCATAATGCAAAAAGCGAAGGTTAATATAAGCCAGGTTTGTGCTTTTAAACATTTAGTAAAACACACAGTTGCTTGTACAAACACACATACAATTAAATTTTTTCTGGCCATTTTAGGAGCGCAATTGTTAAACCCAAGGGGTTACCCAAGCTTGTTACTGGGTTCATTTAGGAGTCAAAAACAGTGTGTATAAATATCATATACAGAATACTTCATCAAACAGTGTCCTGTGACATTTTTAGAACAAACAGTATGTCCCAGAACAGAGAGGTGGCAGCTCTGCCACTGCGAGTGGCAGGTGCACAAACATTTCTGAAACGGGCCCAGGTCGCAGCACAGCAAGGGGATGTCGCTGCAGGGGTCACTTCGTGAGGCCACAACCCTTGCCGCTGTCATCTAGCGGCCGTGTGTTGTTCAGCAACCCAAGGGTTCTTGATTGGTTGACTAGGTCATCCTCTACCACCCAGATGACCAACTGACAACCCTCACCCAAGAGTCGGTGGGAACCACAGACACAACACTTAGTTGGCATGGCCCGGAGCGTGTTCCAGCGGCCTCACCTGTGCCTCAGCCCGCCTTCTGTCCCATCCAGTTCCCTCAGCCAGGGATACTACTATGTTTGGTCTGGGCCTCAGCTCCACTATATAGCGAGGATGAACAATTTGAGGAAGGGCATTCAGCAGACTACTTGGCAGCGAAGAAATTGGCCAAAATCCCCAGCTTCTTGCAGTAGGCGTCAAAGTATAGAATGTGGAGAGTGGCATGGGATGTCCCCTGTGGTGAAGTAGGTCAGCCTCGGCTTACCAAGGACCGGTAGATGAGGACAGTAGTGGACGATGAAACACAAATAGATTGATGATGTACCCGACCGCACCTTGAGAGCCGGTGATGCAAGGGCTTCATCATCGTCAGGACAAGAGGGCGTCAGCTTGCGCGACAGGGCAGCGCGCAGCCAGCAAGTGAGGGTTGTTGGTGGCCGTGAGTCCCATGCAGGGAAGCAGCAGTTTGAGGTCGGGAGCCAAGCGGCCACGGGTTAGAAAACCCGCTTCTGCAGGTACCAAGACAGTAGCGCACAGGGGCACACGAGGCAGAGGCGGGCGGCGAGTAGATCCCACAGTGTCGGAGCGTTTGGCGTAAAATCAGCTACTCGGCGGTGTGCAGTTCTTTGCTAAGACACCGGAGGACCGAATAAGGGCTATATGAAGAATCTGTGGTCATAAAGTGAAGCGTGGCCCAGGGAGCTAACCGATGGCACAACGGCCCAGCGTCAACACATGCAGCGTCCAACATACCGGTGGCCTGGGAGAACGGGGCACAGATGTGGTGGTCCATCCTGCCGCTGCAGGCACACAGCGGCCAGTGCACGCATGCCATTTCAGCCAGTCAAGGGCTCCACCCCCTCAGCAGAAGTCAGCTGGTTTTACTCTTTGACATCCTCCCCCGGTCCAGAATGCTCCTGCTCCTCGCACTAACTCATGGCGCCAGCTAGGTCCGTTCAGCCAGAGGCGATTGTAAAGAGACAACATATGCGTCCGAACCATCCTACAGTGCAGCACTGACCTGTGCTCCTGTCCAAGTAGTTGTGTACTGCTGCAGTCCCTCCTTTCCAAATGGTTGACTCTGCACCATTCAGAGAACAAAATGGCTGTGCCCGAGCCCGAGATGGAGATTCCAAGCGTAATTTTTATTTTCCCAAAAAGGCAGTACCGAGCACTGTCATTACATATGTAAACAGAAAGTGGGTCAGTCCTTGAGCTTAATTATCGGTTTGTTCCAAGGTACACGGCAGCGCGACGTCTGGAGCTGGTAACTAACGACGGTCAGGTGCCAGTACATGTCCTATACGGCCCACTGGGAGAAAGTGGCTTCCTGCGCCAGGCACACCCAACAACTTGGACAGGAGACGCCGCTTTCTCCTCCAACTGTTGTAAACTGCTGCTGCCTGCGCCAATGTCGCGCCTCCTCCTCCTCCACCAACCACCACCAACCAGCCTCCACAAGTATGCTCCATCATATCCACATCGTTGTAGTGGCAAACACGGTGTCACGCAGTTCTACTACACCTAGCTTGCCTCGGCGAACGAAGTCACAAACAGGGGAGGAACTGCTTCCGCGTCATGCAAGCAAGAAATCGATGTGTGGTTTCTCCTTCTCCGCTCCAACTGCAAAACGGAACCATGGTGACGGACCAATGGGAGGAAACATAGGTCCGAACGCTGCAACCGAGGAGGGATGGTCCATGCGCCCTGCATGCCGCACGTTTTCAAATCTGGTTGTAAAAAGGTTTCCTGAAGGTCTTCCACCGATCTTCTTAACATTCCTGAAAATGGCCAGAAACTGTGCATGCACTTTATCCATTCGTACAAAGCCAAGGAACAAACCCTCCTCGATTTGCATATCGATGTTTCCACCCGCTTGAAATCCATCCCTGCACATGTTTGACCGACTGTATGAACAGAGAAAGGCATTTAACGATTTTTTGATGATCCAGGCAGACCAGAAGTTCTTATCCCCTTGTAAATTTTGATAGTCAGCCAGTGGCAGCTCATGCGGACACCTCTGCCGTTTGTTGAGGCCATTTCGAGGATGCCACGTAATTTGTCATATCCGCCAGACTACGGGATTGAATAACGTCATTGCCAACTGCTTCATGTGCCCTGGAACAGATGCTGAAAAATTCTGTCTGGGCAGGACTGGAGATGAGGCACTACATCTCGTGGCCACAATGATCCGGTGGGACCTGAAATGGAGGAGGAGGAGGAAGGAGGAACATTGGAGCAGAAAGCAATGTCCTGGTGAAATGAGTGGATTTTCTACCCAGGTGACAAGAGAGAGAGTCAGGATCGCTGGAAGGAGGTGGATGAGAGATGAGGAAGATCTAGCGATGAACTCCCCAAGCACACGTGGCAGTATACAGTGGTAATGGAGGGCAAGGGAGCCCCTCGGAGCACTTGTGCAGATGTCCCCATCAGTGCCTTATTTGCCTGGCAGTGACAGCCGAATAGTTCAGCATCCTCCGGCAGAGGGATGACTATTTTTTTTTTTTTGTTTTTTTTTTTTTTTTTTTTTATTTTTTTTTTTATTTTTTTTTTTTCTTTTTTTTTTTTTTTCTTTCTGGCTCTCCAACCTATGGAACCCTCCGCTACCGGTCCAAAATGGAGCCTATTTTATCCCAGCTATTGAGAGGGAAGGACAAAACTCAAAACTATAGGGAAATCCTCCGTAATCAGTTGGCCGCTGCCTATTTGCGGCATCGTCCCTCCTCTGACAGGTCTGAACCTGTGGGGGTTCCTCAGCGCTCACGTACACTGGACTGCCACGGCTGCTGGGGGAAGGTGGGGGGGTAGGAGCAGTACCACTCCATCAGCAGTAACCTAAGTCTGGAGTCACTAAATGAGCAGCTCCTTCACCGCCTAGTGAGGAGGGCATTCACCAGCATCAGCAGCAGCAGGAACATTGATCATTCCCTGAACCAAACAGGTTGTGGCCTACCTTGGACAGCACCACTGCCACCCCAGTAAGAAGATCCGCTGAACTACTGGTCGCCAAACTGGATGTGTGGCCGCAACTTTGCCGAGTTTGCAGTGGAAAGCAGTCCTGCCCGGCCATAGTGTGGCATCAGAGCGGGTGTTCAGTGCGGCGGGGGCCAGCGTTACCCAAGGAGAACCCGCTTGTCCCACGGGAAATGTTGAACGACTGACCTTTGTCAAGATGAATCAGGAGTGGATTACGGCAGTATTTCCCACACAGATCCACAAGCCTTAGAGCTACAGTCTGGGTTTCAAACTACCTGCCTCAGCCACAATACTGATTCCGCCCACCCCCTGATGCCACACATCTGCTGATAGTTTCTCCATCTGCTACCACCCGTCTTTACCAGGACTGTATTGCCAACCACCTCAACACTCTTTTCATTGTGCCACTCGATGTGCTCATGCTGCTGCTGCTGATGATGTTGCCCTGTGGACATCCGACACTGTGTCAATAGTGGCCACTGGCTGCGGCCTGGTACTGTTTTTTGCCACCTCCAGAATGTCATTGTGCCACTCTCTGACCTCATTCTGTTGCTCCCCTGACAGCATCACCTCCACTCTCTGTCATTGTCCACTGCCTACCTCATTCTGCTATCCCCGCCGTGACCCTCCGCTCTCAGACCCATTGTGCCTTTCTGTGGCTTCCTCCTGTTTTTGACCACCTCCAAATGTCATTGTGCCACTGTCTGACCTCATCTGCGTGGCTGCCCGCCGACACCTTCCACACTCTATCACTATTGTTTTGCCAACTGAGCCCTCCAGCTTTTTTTTTTTCCAGCTTTCCGCTCGCCATGACTTTAACCTGGGGCCCTACATTCCCGCTTCAGTTTTTTGGTCCCAGTTTTTTTTGTGCCCTCTTTAAGAGTGCCCAGGGAATTTTAATAGTGAAGCGATTTCTAAGAGCCGGCGGGCCCCAAAAGCAACTTCGTGACATACTAAAACACAAACACAGTATGAAGACCAATACCAAGCACCCTCCTGCAATATTTAAAGCATGGCACAACGTTCTACAGCAACCTGCAGGCTTCTGAGCAGCCTGGAAATAGCTGCTTTTTTAAACGCATTTTACGTGCCGAAGTAATATTCGAACGAAACGAATTTTGTCGGAAAATTCGTCGAAGTGACCGAATCGAATTTTTGAGAAATTCGCCCATCTCTAATCTATATATCTATCTACTGGGGGACATATAAACTACATACTTATCTACTGGGGGACATATGAACTATAAACTTACCTACTGGAGGACATATAACCTTTATACCTACCTAACGGGGGACATATAACCTATTAACCTACCTACGGGGGGACATATAAACTATATATCTACCTACTGAGGGGACCTATATACCTACCTCTCTACTGTGGAAGACTATATAAACTACCTGCAGTGGGCCATATATACTTGTTTATGTACTGATGGGGTCCATATATCTATCTACTAATTGGACTTTTATACCTATCTACCAAGTGGCAATATACCTACCTACTGAGGAGACCTACATACCTGCCTACTGGGAGGGGTTCTATATACCTACCTAATGGGGGCCTATACAGGAACGATGGGTACCTGTTTTTTCTATCATAGGAAAGCGGGTTGCTGTGGAGATGGGGCATCACCATGCTTTCCTATATAGACCCCCATTAGGTAAGAAGGTATATAAACCCTCCAGTAGCTAGGTAAGTATATAGGTGCTGGAAAAGGAGGATTCTAAAATGTTCGTGTAGTAAATTCTGCAGAGATGAGTCATCGCCGGGAGAAGTCATCATGGCGGTCTGAGCCGAATGGAGAAGAAAAAGGAAAGTGAGGAAATATATTTTGTGAGTCACTAAATGTTACTACAGTATAATCAATTACAGTTGAAATCAGAAGTTTACATACACTATATAAATAGACACATATTCATGTTTTTCTCCACAAAGACAGACAATGAAATCAAAATAAACCTTACCTATTTTAGGGCAATTAGGATTACCAAAATTATTTATATTTGACAAATACCAGAAAAATGAGAGAGAGAATTTTTGATGGAATTTGTATTACTTTCTGTAAAGTCAAAAGTTTACATACACTAGGATTACTATGCCTTTAAGCAATTTTGGACAGCCCATATGATGTGGTCATGTCTTTGGAAACTTCTGATAGGTTTATTGGCAACATCTGAGTTAATTAGAGACACACCTGTGGATGTACTTTAAAGCACACCAGAAACACACTGCTTCTGTGTGTAACATCATTGTAAAGTCTAAAGAAATAAGCCAAGATATCAAGAAGAGAATTGTGGACTTGCACAAGTCTGGATCATCCTTGGGGGCAAATTCCAGATACCTGAAGTTGCCTTGTTCATCTGTACAAACAATTATAGACAAGTACAAACAAGATGGGAACGTCCAACCATCATACCACTCAGGAAGGAGACGGGTTCTGTGTCTCAGAGATAAACGTGCTTTGGTCCGACATGTGCATATCAACCCAAGAACAAAAGCAAAAGACCTTGTAAAGATGGTGACAGAAGCTGGTAAGATTGTGTTATTAACCACAGTGAAGCGAGTACTATATCAACATGGGCTATAGCAGTGTTTCTCAACTCCAGTCCTCAAGACCCACCAACAGGTCACGTTTTCAGGATTTCCTCAGTATTGCACAGGTGATGTAATTATTGTCCATGCATTCTGTGGGAGATCCTGACACAGGTGATATAATTATTGTCGGTGCATTCTGTGGGAGATGCTGAAAACATGACCTGTTGGTGGGTCTTGAGGACTGGAGTTGAGAAACACTGGGCTAAAGGAAGAAGCCATTACTCCAAAACAAACATATAAAACTCATATTAATATTTGCAAATGCACACATGAATAAAGACTTAAATATTTGGAGACATGTCCTGTGGTCTGTCAAAACTAAAATGTAAATGTTTGGCCATAGTGACCATCATTACATTTGGAGGAAAAAGGGAGAAGCGTGGAAGCCAGAGAACATCATCCCAGCTGTGAAACATAGGGGTGGCAGCATCATGTTGTGGGTTTGTTTTGCTGCAGTAGGGACTGGTGCACTTCAAAAAATAGATGGCATCATGAGGAAAGAAGATGTGTGGCAATACTGAAGCAACCTCTGAAGACATCATCTAGGAAGTTAAAGTTTGGGCAGAAATGGGTCTTCCAAATGGACAATGACCCGAAGCATACTGCCAAACTCGTTACAAAGTGGCTTAAGGACCAAGTCAATCTTTTGGAGTGGCCATCACAAACCCCTGATCTCAAAGCTGAAAAGGCAGGTACAAGCAAGGCGACCTACAGACATGGCTCAGTTACACCAGTTCTGTCTGGAGGAATGGGCCAAAACTCCTACCAATTTTTGTGAGAAGCTTGTAGAATGATATCCAAAAGTTTTGACCTAAGTCATACAGTTTAAGGGCAATGCTACCAAATACTAATGAAATGTATGTAAAATTTTGAAGAAAGTAATAAAAATGCCTTATAAAATTCTCTCTCTCATTATTCTGGCATTTGGCACTATACATAATTTTGGTTCCTAATTGAACTAAAACAGGTAAGGTTTGTTCTGATTTCATGTCAGATAGTGAGAAAAACATTCATATATGTCTTTTTATATAGTGTATGTAAACTTCTGGTTTCAACAGTGGTGTAGAGTATGTCTCCAGGGCACCTACATACAACTAGTCTCTACCACTATCTGGTCCCTGTGTGGCGGTGGTGTTTGCAGAGTACCTGTGTACAACTGGTAGTCACATGTGGTGGTCACATTTGGTCAGGGTCTGGCAGTATTATTTGATCCTTAGGCTATGTTCACACGGTGAAATTGTCTATAGGGCCGGCAGCCCACTGGCCCTATAGACTTGCATTATTCTCAACGCATATACTTCGTGAATAATTGACGTCACTTCTCTCCCCACTCGCCATATTGTGCGAGACGGGAGAGGAGACGTAATCCATAGTTCTCTATGAGAACTGTGAATTACCGTAATGACTGGGACGTATTTCAGCCGTAATTTACACGGTACGGCGCGAATTACGGGCTGAAATACGTCCCAGAATAAGCCGTGTGAACATAGCCTTAAGTTGTAATAATATTTGGTACTGTAGGAGTGTTGTTTTCTTTTTTTTAACAATAATTCGTATGGTATATTTGTTCAATGTATAGGCGTATCATTTGGTGACTGTTATTTATAAGGTATTACACTGTCATACGGTAAATAGGTTAGAGCTTTTGAAAAAGCTAATTTTTCAGCACTGATTTTCATTGTACGCTGAGGTGATGGCCAGTATCTATGTGGAATACGCATAAAATTAGTGCCAGGAACATAGGTTTTTTTCTCTGTAAAAATACATGCCACAGTTAACAATATGGCATGAAAAATGCTGTGTGAACGCAGACATACTGAGCAAAGCGTAATACAGACGGCCGGTGC
The DNA here is from genome assembly GCA_025379985.1 of Phyllomedusa bahiana. Classification (NCBI taxonomy): domain Eukaryota; kingdom Metazoa; phylum Chordata; class Amphibia; order Anura; family Hylidae; genus Phyllomedusa; species Phyllomedusa bahiana. The sequence continues at coordinate 37,957 of JAODAL010018285.1, forward strand.
CCTTGATGTTTTAGGACCCCAGCAATTCCCCTGAAATGCTTAATGTGTTGAGAGGCACAGAAGAAGGCATTCTGAATCTACACCATGTATCACGGAACTGCATAAAATAAAATACATTTAATTAATCACTTTTACAAGGTGAGTCATAAATTACTGGGCAATATGTAAGTAAAGAAATTCCCTTCCGGTTCTCATCATTCACAAGGAGTGGTCTCCATAAGATGTGTATTTTATCCCCTTTGCTGGAAATGTCAGAGGTCTTACAGCTGAGACCCTAACAAATCCTAAGAATGGGAGCTCCCCAGCACAGAGAGAGGGAGGCAGAGATACCTTTTTCATTGGAGAAATCATGCAACTTGATCAACCATTTATAGCGTCATCTGTGTCTGAAAATCAGTAGCAATCATAAGTGCTACATGTGTGGAGCAAAGCTGCACCTCTGGAAAACTTTGGTTAGATATATAGTGTAATCCACAACCAGAGATTCATGCTGCCTTAGACACTTAACCTGAATACCCCTATTAAATGGGTTTTATCGTTACAAAGATCATGTCTCAGATTATGGGGACAGTAAAAATAAGCACTTTTGTAATTGGGTTGTATTACCTCTGTCACTTGGTTTAGCAGATATCAGCTTCGCTGTAAATCTGTCTTCTATTTCTGCTGTTGCTGGTCAGAACGCCCCCTGGTCGATTCCTGTGCCCTAGACACGCCCCCTGCACTGTGATTGGCTGGCTGACATTTCACTCAGCCTGTTGGGATATGCCCCTAGACAGGAAACGCCCGGCCACGCCCCCCGCGCTGTGATTGGCTGCCTGCACACTCTGTGTTTACTCCCCCTCTGAGCTGTTAAAATTGATAGTGAAACCAGAGTCTGCTGGCTCTATGTACATCTCAGCTCTAGGGGGAAGGATCTGGGCAATTACTGGCTGTTTAAAGGGCTTTTGCCAAGAGGTTGATTCACCTCCTCACAGGTTCAGTCCTTAAGCTGCTACTTTGAAAAGAGGGCGTTCTGTTCCTCAGATCAAATGCAAGCCCCGCCTCCTTATGACGTCATCATCTGCAGTGTATAACATAAGGATTCAACACTGTGTCTGTATGAGCTGCTTGTTTAGTGCAGTGCATAGGTGATCAGCTTGGCAAGATAGAGGTTGGGAGTTCAAGTCCCATCGTTTTTGTTTTTTTTTTTCTTTTATATATTGTACACATATGTAAGGATATGAAAATATATGTGTAGACATCTATAATTTATATATATACACACACACACACAGAAAGCTCCCCCATATAGTGTCCCATCCTCACAGTCACACCAAGCACTTCCAACATATGTGATACAATGCATATACTCTCGGGGATGAGACATGATATAGGGAAGCTATGTATGTGTATATATGTCATTATAGAGATTGACATATATATTTTAGGTCTCTCTACATGTGTGTAGAATTTAGGGGGGGGAGAAATATACCCTGTGAGAGACTAGAATTCCAAACCCCTTCATTGTAAAACCAACACTCTACCGCTACACCATCAGCTCAAGTCAGTTACAGGTTGAGCAGGTTCTTCTCTCAAAGCTGATTTGCTTCTCCCCCCCACTGTTTTCACTCATATCACTGACAGCAAGCAGAGATCTTTACTTGAAGCTGACATTTGTCCTTGTAGTTGAGTAAAGGTCTCTGCCTGTTGTCAGTACAATTTGGTTGAATACCACTAGAACAGAAGTTAAAGCTGCTGGCTTTCAGTGTGTAAACTAAGAGATATAATAGATATAATAGGTGCATGCTGCAACTTGTGGAGCCTCAAGGCTGCAGACATAAGCATGCAGGAGGCTACAGAGCTGTTATATCCAGACAACCCTCTGCATCCCCTGCTTCAAACAAAATGATGATGTCACAGTTCTTCAGTGAGGGGAGACACGCCTCGTGGGAGGGGAGACACGCCTGCTGAGAGGAAGAACACGCCCCTGGATTTCAAACTCGATCTGAGAAAATTAGCAGAACAGCACGAGCAGCTCAAATGATAAATCCCCTTTAACTACGTACAGCCCTGGCTATTTATCCTTGTTCCTAATAATGCAATTTTTTTTTTAGTACATGTGGGTGTAAAAGCCATAACACTTTCTCATACTTGGTTAATGAACTATTTGTTTTTATTTTTTATAACATGACACCAACTGTAAATCTTTATTATTTTTTCATTGTTACATTACAATTTTTTTAACATTAAGAGTAAAAAATAAAACATAAATTTCTGTTTTTTCAAATTGTGTTCACCTGTTCATTGCAGTCATTTTTAAATAGATGATATAAATATTATTATTTTTAATTTTAAAATTTTTTTAAAGGGGTTTTCTCACTACAAAGATCATATCTGTAATGATGGTGACAGTAAAAATAAGCACTTTTGCAATTGGTTTGTATTACTCATATCATTTAGTATAGCAACTATTAGCTAATCTGTGTATCTAGAGCTTTTCAGCAGCCTGAGGTTGGGCTACGCCCCTTCTGCTGTGATTAGCTGTCCTGCACTCTCTTCCTTCTCAGCTGTGTGTAAATTAAAGTAAAACTGTGATTTGCTGTCTGTGTCTATGTTCTCATGGTCTTTCACTCCCCCTGAGCTGTGTAATAAAGGCTGCCTGAGCTCTCTATGCTCCTCTCACATTGAGAGCTCTACTGTATGTGAAGGATCTGGGCAATTACTGAGTCCCTAGCTGCTAGATTCACACTCCCCCCATATAGCACAGGCTTATACAGTCTGCTCCTCCCACCCATATAACACAGCCTTATACACTTTGCTCCACCTCCTGACTGAAAACAGATGGGGGGCACTGTGCATTTTTCGCATTTGTTTCATCATTTCAGGCTGTATATATTACTGGTTACACTAATGCAGGTGTTCTGGTTAGAAGGAGCTTGTGGAGGGAAGTGACAGCTCTCCAGGCATGAGAACAGATCATTGCAGGAGGTCTGCAGAGTTATGACATCCACTCTCTCCCACTGCTCATACAGAATGATAATGACGACTCAGGAGAGAGCAGGGAAGAAACACTGAAGGAAAACACACCTACTGGGAGGAGAGACCTGACCCTGGATTTGAAGCTATAAGCTGGAGAGATAGCACAAGATGCATGCAAAAGTCTGTACTGAGAAAACCCCTTTAGCTCATTGGGACAAGGCTAAAAGATATGATTTTAGCTGTATTTTTTTCCTTATTTATTTTTTATTTTGTTTTTATGATTTTATTTGACATATTATGCCCTCATGAAGTAAAAAAAAAACCCCTATATGTGGCATTCTTACAAAACTTTATTTTTTAGATCTGAACTTTCTCGCAGGGTTAAAGGCAACTTGACAAGTGGTTTTGTGACCCTATCTGACAGCATGATATGATAGAGTGAGAGAAGCTGAGCTCTGTGATGTATAAGTTTATATGATTTGAAGCAGGATCTCTGAGTTAAAAGCAAAGACAAACACTGAAAAAAAAGTCTGTCTTATCTTCCCAACATACAGTGATTGATAGATTTCTCTGTACACACACTGATACAGGGAAGGCTGTCAATCACTGGACCTACATGGAAAATCAAAAATGATGGCGCACCATAGTGAAGACCGGACTTCAGGAGTCTGGTCACTATTTTCTCAGCTTCTCTCACTCTATCATATCTTGCTATCAGTTAGGGTAATAGAAAAAAATCCAGAAGTTTGTAATTAATTGGCAGTCAACAAGCGATTAAAGAAACACTCACCAGTAATCTTCATGATTTTCTCATTTCTGAGCAATCATCACAATAATTGGTCAATGTTGACAAGAGAAAATATGAATTTTAAAACTATTTTTATCATCAGTTGTGATGTTTTTCAAGACTCATATGCTTCATTAGGAATACAGAGCCACTATACTGTACAAGTATCTGAAATTCTGTACACATAGATTAGTTATAGCTCCATATCCAAATTAATACAGTGACTAAACATTACTTCCAAACTGTGACTGGAAACAGTGACATACAGGAAGTACAGCTGCTGGGCACTCGTGCATCCACCACAGCCAGGAAGACAACCCCTCCCCACACACAGGAGCTAGCATCCTGGACAGAGAAAGGTTAGAGACTGGTTCCTGCAACCCAGCCATGGAACCTGGAAAACACAATACATCCTGAATATCAGCTTACACTCCACACCCAACAGGGCAGCACCTCTGCTAGTTTTTGTAGAAGTTCTACTCCCAGCCAGGTTTGTAATGCTAAGGCTTCGCACTGCAGCTCCTGTGAAATTAGAAGACTGGGGTTTTATGTTTGAAGCTTTCACAGACTTGAGCTCTATCAGTTTCAAATACAGGGGCTAGTCTCTTCTATCAGTAGGCGTGTCTCTCCTGCCAGGAGGCCTGTCTCCCTTCACTGAAGAGTTGTGACATCATCATTCTGTGTCAGTAGTGGAAGGGAGAGGATGTCAGCTTTGCAGACCTCCTGCTTCTGGCTGCAGTTCTGATGCTTCTGGTTCAGAGTTCTTATGCTTCATGGTGGCAGAGTTCTCAGCTCCAGGCTGCACAAGCTCCTTGTGACCACTACCTTCATTCATGTAATTGCTGTTATATATACAGCCTGAACTGATGAAGCAAGTGTGAGAAATGCTCTCTGCCCACCTCCCTTCCCCTTCTGTTATCAGGCAGGAGGTAGAGCAGACTGTATAAGGCCATCACTGGAGAGTCATTACATAGAGAGGAGCTGAGACAGCCTTCATTATACAGACAAACAGCCATCCCAGACAGCTCATTTCTCACAGCTCAGAGGGGAGTAAACACAGAATGTGCAGGCAGCCAATCACAGCACAGGGGGTGTTTCCCATCCAGGGGCGTGTCCCAACAGGCTGAATGAAATGTCAGCCAGCCAATCACAGAAAAAGGGGGCATGTCCTGTCCATCTGCTGCAGAAATAGCTATAGATGCACAGTTTAGCTCATATCTACTATATTAAGTGACTTAGGTAAAGCAAACCAATTACAAAAGCACTTATTTTTACTGTCCCCATCAATAGAGATATGATCTTTGTAGCGAGAATACTCCTTTAAGTTAAATTTATTTTTTAAAATTCAAATAGCCACTGTAAGGCTATGTTCACACGGCTTAAATTAGGACATATTTCATGGCGTACTGCGCTTGATATGGGGCAAAATACGTCCCAATAATTATGGTAATCCACAGTTCTCATAGAGAACTATGGATTACGTCTCGTCTCCGTTTAAGGGTCCGATCGCCAATGCGTTTTTGGATTCGATTTTTCGGATCCAACACGGATCAAAAATCGGATCCAAAAACGACGTGTGAACAAGCCCTTAAGGGGCCGTTCACAAGGCTTATTTCGCCGCGGATTGGAGCCGTACTGCGCGCCGGATTTGCGCTGCAGTACGGCTCCAATACGTCGCAGTAATTACGGTAATCCACAGTTCTCATAGAGAACAGTGGATTCCGTCGCTCCTGCCCGCTCGGCGAATCTGCCGGGCGGGGAGAAAGTCACCTGCACATTATCCAGGCGCAATACGCGCCGTGGATAATGCAAGTCTATGGGGCCGGCGGGCAGCGCCCCCTCCCCTTATTCAAGCCGGAATTGCGAGCACAATCCGGCTCGCAATTACGGCTTGAATAAGCCGTGTGAACCGGCCCTTAATGTGTGCAGGGACACACCCCTCTGAAATCTAAAAATGATAACACCCAGAGGAACAGCACAACACAGAGTTATAAGAGAAGATGCTCCAGAAATGTTAATTCACAGGGAACACAAGTTTTTACTAAATCAGATATGTCAGGAGATGTCACAAGTCCTCTTTTAGTAAAACAGCAGTGTCAACTCTGTTGTGGACTTTACATTTGCAGGGATTCTGTGAATGGCAGCACATTAGAGCAAAATCAGAAATAATAACAACAATGATCTTCTAATCCTATTAATGCATGTCTTAAAGGAAATGTCGGGGGGCAGTGACAGCCTGCTGAGTACACATGTCCTAAACACAGCTCAGGGGATTCCTGCAAAAGGCCTGACGATTACTTTGTCCAAGCTGGATGCCAGCCAAGAAAGATGGATACCAGTAAGCAAAAGGTGAGAGTTTAATTGCACCCTAATTATTCTGAATGAATCTTTGTACCAAATATACGCAGATGATATGTGGGCAGCAGCGTTGACCTCATGATCTGTATATACAGAGTGGGCCATTTATATGGATACATAAACTTGTAAATAACTCATGAAAGAATAAAGTTAAAACCAAGCACACAATTGTTTTTCTTGTGAAATTCTCAATACGTTTGATGTGTTACATGACCCTCTTCCCATTGGAAAAAATAAAGTTGGATCCAAAATGGCCAATTTCAAAATGGCCGCCATGGTCAACACCCATCTTGAAAAGTTTTCCCCCTCCCATATACTAATGTGGCACAAACAGGAAGTTGATATCACCAATCATTCCCATTTTATTTAGGTGTATCCATATAAATGGCCCACCCTGTATATATAGCCTAATAGGGTAAACAGAGCAGAGAATTTAGATAATGCTAGGTACATGTCACGATTCTGTATTACATTGAACGTACAGGTCAGGGTGTATATGTTAAACATATATATTTATTATTATATATATTATTTATTATATATATATATATATACACATCCTTTCCTTGGGACATGCGCGTGAATTGGATTCTCTACATATAACCAACCACCAATGTCTCTCAGTTTAACAATTTCTTTTTTACGATATACATTGCGGCATAATATAAAACAGTAAAAACTGTGGTACTTCCAAAATGGTTATGATGTCATCGTTAACTCCCAAATGCTAGTCCAAGCTTTAACCAGTAAACTCAAGTTGTTAGCATGTCAGCTAAGAAATTATTGTGAAGTTCTCAAATAAAGAATCGAGATAAAGTATCCGTTGATGAATATACTATGTTTGTGGGCCTGATTCTTGATGCTGAAATACGTTAAACCAATGCCTCTAAAGGATGCCAAGAAGAGGTATCTGTCACCCATAGGGTCCAATTGCAAAAAACAAATACCGTACATTTAATATACATATATATATATATATATATATATATATATATATATATTATATATATATATATATATATATCATTGTACACTTTTGACCTCTGTTGGTCGATTTAATTTTATGATTACACTTAGCATATATGTCAGGATCTTTCCCTGCATACATGCAATATATACATCATAAACGTGAGGTGTACCTAGCTTTAGATTTTCCAAATTCCATGTGAATCCAGGTGTTTATAAGGGCAGAAAAAAAGGATGTTAAAAACCACACGTTTATTGGCAGTGCTGTTTTAACCCGTTAAAACATTATTTAAATGTTTAACAGTAGAAAAACAGGAAAACGTGTGAAAAACATGTAAATTAGTGACATAATTTCCATTTTTCACACAAAATATATGTGCCACAATGTGTACTATGGTACATATTCCCTTTGAAAACACTGGGACACATAATACATAAAATTTTTAAGTGTATTCTGAAGTGGAGTATTTTGCTGTGTAAACATAGCTTTAGGGTGGTTTAAATAGTGGCCAAATGCAATTTTTATTGGCAATTTTTTGCCAGTGCCCAAAGGGTTTAAAGGGAAATGACACCAAATTTTCTTTTGCTGGGTTGACTTTTGGCTTTGGCTCAACAAACTTTGTAAAAAACTGCAGTTGTTTTTCTTCCAAAAAACCCTGTGAAACCACGAAGATTGCTTGTACACAATAGTCTTGATTTACTAATGTGGTTGCACCAGAAAAATGTCATAAAATGTGCCAAGAAGTGGCACATTTATACCACAGCATGTCACAGAAAATTTATGTGGGTTAAAACTGTTTGGGCACGGGAGCGTGCTTAGTAAAAAGTAGGTATGGGCTCATAAGGAAGTGGACATGGCCTCAAGAAGGGCGACAAGGGGCGACAGGGAATTTTCATCAATTCGGTGAGAAAAGTAAGCGAATTGGTTTTAATGGCTTTTTCTTCATGTGTAGGGCAAACAGTTGCAGCCAGATATTAGTTAGAAGTCAATAGTGAAACCTACTATATACACTGATTTTTTTTCTGTGGTGATTTTTCCCTTTAGGTGCATTTTTTGAGCTAGTGGAAGTTCTTTTTCAAATGCAACATGCAGTAGATGTTTTTTTAAACAGTTTTTAGGTCTCTTCTCGCTGCCCTCTAAGTAGAACTTTAATAACGTGTGAATGTGCGTTGTAGGTTTTTTCAATGCAGTTTTGTGCTATTTTTCTACATTACATATTATGTTATTCAAAGAGGAATAGTTCAAATACATGAATAATAAATGATATCATTTATAATGGGGAATAACTAACTACCATAAATGCACCTAAAAAGAACACAAGTGCCTATACATATTATTTTGAAAAAACACCACAAAAACTGTATGAAAAAAATGCATGAGACATTAAAAACCATACATGTTTTAAGCTTTTCATTTCCATATTTCATAATTTTACATCTCTTTTGAAATCACTTTGGCTCAAAAAATAAAACTGCCACAAAAACTGCAGCGTTTTACAGAAAAATGCTCCCTGTGAAATTATGTTGAAGGTGATTTCACAGAAGGTGGCTGCGGGAAGAAAATAAAGAAAAAGTATAATTCCCTTTTAAATTTCCATTTTGAGTTCACACTTAGCCTTGGTTAAAAAAATGCTTTTTGAATGGCGTCAAGTACTGCATGCATTTTTTTAATACAGTTCTAGTGTTTTTTTCATTTTAAATAATGTGTATACATACATGTGTTGCTAGGTGCATTTTTCCCTTCAAAAATCATGTGATCCATCACTTGATTTGAAATGTGTAAAGACCATTAAGAACACACTAAAAAAAGATTCACATGATTTTTTGCTACACCAAAAAAAAAATGGAAGTCTATTGAGAAAAAAATGCAACAATCTGCTTGAAAAAAACACTACACATATAGGGCCACATGTATGAACCTGTTTAGGTCTAAAACTCACTTTTTTGCCCTTAGGTTACTTTGGGCAAAATAGTGAGTTTTAGACCTAAACAGTTTCATACATGTGGCCTATAGTATGCTGTGTTTTGGAAAAAACTGCCAATGATCAAAAAAGTGCACCAAAAATGCAAAAAAAACAACAAGCAAAAAAGCTATAAATGGGGTGTATTTGATACCTTCCTAATGAAGGTATAATAACATCTGACTGCTGCAGTTTTTGCAAAAAAAACCTAAAAACTCTGCATATTTGAGATATTTTTGATAATATAAAGATGGTACCTTTTTATTTAATTAATTGATAATGCAAACTTGGAACTTAATCTTTCTTCTACAGTGTCACTAATGAGGATGGCCGTTGTCCTGGGCTCCTGTGTGGAGAACCTCTTACTGCTGGAACTTTCCAATTACACTTTAATACCAAGGACTACTGGAATCAAATGGAGCAGGACAGTTTCTACCCTTATGTGGAGGTACGTGCTTAACCTATACAGGGAGCAAAATTCTAATGCAGAAGTAAAAGGCAGATACTGAGAGCAGAAACATTTCAAAGTAAGCCAGTTAGAAGGTTATGCTGCTGAAAGGATAACTGTTGACAAATTGAAAAGACAGATAATATAAATGGTAACCAAAAAGCCCAGAACAACTTTCAAACAGATTAGAGGTGAGCTCCAAAGGAAAGGTACACCAGGGTACATCACTGCACCGTCCGTCGCTGTCTTTAAGTGGACTTAAAGTGGTTTTCTCAGTATGCAGTTTCAAAGTTACAGCCAGCTTTTCTTTCACTCTGGTCTTGCCAGGCTATGGGTGGTTCTATAACAGTCATTAGCATATTTAGCTTCTCTGTAACTAGCTGAGCTGTGACACTGACAAGTGCAGATGTTATCTTCAGTAAACAAAGCTACACCTGCTGTGAGGAATGAAAACACTTTTGTAAGAGATAATAAGGGTATGGTCACACAGCGTGTTCAGTCCATGTGAACATATGTTCTTAGATACTTGTTTGGATCCCTCTATCGGACCCTAAACGGACCCAAACACGCATCTAATAAGATGCAGTGTGATTTTACATTGCTTTCACTGTGAAACACGCATCGGTGTTCAAACGAGTGATCGCCGATACATGTTTCATTTCGTCTTTCGGATCCATTCTAAGAATTGACATGTTAATTCTTGATCCAAAAGACGCAGCAGGAGCCCTATTTAAAACTATAGGGTGCGATCCTGTTGCAGCCAAAATGCATTCAAACATACATCTGCGTGTTGGATACGTGTTGAATGCGTTTTGGATCCGATCGCCGCTGCGTTTTTGGATGCGATTTTCTGATCCAAAAAATGCTGTTTGAACATACCCTAAGTCTGCTCTGAGTGAACTCTTCAGTCACGGTGACATCAATCCCTGCTCTATAAAGAAAGAACACAAAACAGAGACCACAACGCTCCCTTGTGGAGTGTTTCACTTCTTCAAAGTTATTATAAATGTGCGTAAGGCACTCACCATCTGATGTTGTGCAGTATCCAGGAGGCACAAGTCTCCACACGCTTTACTTCTTTTTATACAAGGAATATCAAAGATTTGAGAGCCAGCTGCTCATTACCTGCAATCACTTCAAGAAAATAGCACTATAAACTCTGAACAGCATTTAGTCACAGATACCCAACTGGCTGGCTGAGTTTGGGTAAGTTTACTACAGCGCTCAGCATTCCAAAGTAAAGTTAAAGGGGTAGTCTCACTATGAAAATTAGCTCCCAAAATGCAGGGAACAGTAAATGAAGACTTTTCCAAATACATTGCTTTGTTTATTTTTCTTTGTTGAGGAAAGAAAAGTGATTTTATCAGCTCTGGGTGCATTCAGGTTTCTCTAGGTTACCGACCTGCTCTGCTCTGCACTCCCCTGCTGTTCGTTTTATCTGATAGCAGGTATCATGTCATCACACAGGTTGGCACACAGAGCTTGAGTGTTATCTGATCTAGCAAACAAAGGAGAATAATTACTTTTGTATACTTTAGCCCTGAAGCTTCTCTGGACTTTAGATAAACATATCCTGCTCTCATGTCAGAGTAATTAGCAGACCTTTGGATACAGAGCTGATATGTTAATCACTGCTATAGAACCAACCACAGCTTGACCAGGAAGAGACAGGATGCTTTTGGCTCTGTGAAATAGCGTGGCGAGATAACCCCTTTAAGTTCGTTTTTTAGAAACTGTGCGTTTTATGTAAAATACATTTCTTCAAGTTTCACAGTGCATGCTAGACCATTGTACAATTAAATAAAGGCAAAAATCTAAGGGTTTTTTTAATAACAATATAACCATAATGATAAAGCATAGAAAATTATAAACATTAAAAGTATCAAGATAATCTCAATATCTATATATAAAATATTCTGAAGTAACGTAAAAATAGGTGCCCATGCAGCCCACTATGCACAGCTACTAATCAGACCATATGAGAAAAATGCCAATAATGCCAATACAAATGGAATACCCATATAATAACAAATGTGTGACTGACCTTGTAACACCCTGGATGGAACTATTACGTCCTATGACCTACACTTGGGATGACCACCTTGACAAGGACGACCCTAACTGGAACCTTGCCTACACATACTGGTCTCTGTAACACCCTATAACAAAATTATATGTGATTAGGTCCCAACCTGACCATGTTTTGGCCCCTACAACTTGAAACACAATTCGTTATTGCTGTAAAGTAAGGGCAATATCAAAAAGATAAATAATATGGAGATTTACCTGCATTAAGAGACAGGACAATGTCATGTAAGTATGGTAGATAGCGAGTACCTGTATACAATAATCCATATGATGCACAAATATACTGGAAACAATGATATGTACTCAAACATGCTATGTGTTACGTATTATACTGGTCTATGGTTCCACAATAACCTGAAGGTGCATATTATTTATCTTTTTGATATGGCCCTGACTTTACAGCAATAACAAGTTGTGTTTCCTACGTATTGGGTCCCCTGAGGATGTATGTGTAGGTACCGAAACATGGTCATTGTTGAGACCAAGTCATTACAGGGAACAGTGTGTATAGGGTCAGATTCAGTGTGTGTAGGGCCAGGTTCAGGCCCGGACTGCCCATAGGGCAAACCGGGCATCCGCCCGGCGGGCCGCAGCGCTGGCTTGGAGCGCCTGCCGAAGGGGGCGGTGTTTCCCCCCGGCGGGCCCCGAGTGCCGGCGCATGTACAGGGGCCGCAATGGTCGCATATGCGACCGACCCCTGTGCCAGGGGGCCGGCAGGGGACCCAGGCCTTGCCACAGCCTGTCACAGACCCAGACAAGCAGCCATCACGGCCTGCCGCCTGTACCGCGCGGTGCAAGCAGCGGCCGAGGCTGAACAGACGGGATCTTCTGATCCCGTCTGTTCAGCTCCCAGGAGGCCGCGGGGAACGTGCGCGATGTGATGACGTCATCGCGTGCATGCTCCGCGGCCCCCACTCGGGTGAGAGCGTCCATTCTGAACAGACGTTGAGAAGAGGAGAGAACACAGGTCAGTATTTTTAGTATTATTATTTTAAACTAATTACAAGCCATGCCTGCTTGCCTTTGAACTGGCCCTGCCTCCCAAGTACTAGCCCTGCCATTTGAAGTGCCCTGCTATCCTAAGTACTACCCTACCTCCTACACAACTGACCCTAGCCTCCTAATACTAGCCTCGCCTCCTAAATACTAGCCCTGCCTGCCTATGTACTGCCCTGCCTTCTAAGTACTAGCCCTAGCCCTGCCGTATAGAACTAGTCCCTTCCTCCTAAGTACTAGCCCATCCTGCCTATGAAACTGGCCCTGCCTCCTAAGTAACTTGCCCTTCCTGGCTAATGAACTAGCCCTTCCTCCTACGTACTAGCCCTGGCTGCCTTTGTACTGGCCCTGCCTCCTAAGTTCTTGCCCTGCCTGCGTATGAAATGGCCCTGCCTCCTAAGACTTGCCCTGCCTGCGTATGAACTGGCCCTGGCGCTCCTAAGCGTACTAGTCCCTGACTAAAACTGGCACCTGCCTCCTAAGTACTATCCCTGCCCTGCCTATGAACTTCCTTCCTCCTAAGTACTAGCCCTTCCAGCCTATAAACTGGCCCTGCCTCCTAAGTACTAGCGTCCTTCCTCCTATGAACAGGCCGCTGCCTCCTAAGACTTGCCCTCGCCTGCGTAATCGAACTGGCCCTGCCTCCTAAGTACTAGCCCTCCTGCCAAAAGAACTGGCCCTGCCTCCTAAGTACTAGCCCTGCCTGCCTAAGAACTGGCCTGCCTCCAAGTACTAGCCCAGCCTGCCTATGAAACAGGCCCTACCTACTAAGTACTAACCCTAACTGCCTACACACTGGCCCGTGCCATCCTAAGTACTAGCCCTTCCTGCCTAACGAACTGGCCCTCCTCCTAAGTACTAGCCCCTTCCTGCTCCTAACAACAGCCCTTCCTCCTAAGTACTCTCCCTTCCTGTCCTAACAACTGCCCTTCTCCTCCTTAGTACTAACCCTTCCTGTCAAAGACTAGCCCTGTCTCCTAAGTACTAGGCTGCCTTCCTAAAAACTGGCCCTACCTGCCTAAGTAATAGCCCTGCCTGCCTAAGAATTGGCCCTGCTCCTAATTACTGTGGCCCTACCTCGCTAGTGACTGGCCTGACTGTCAAGAATAGCCCTACCTGGCTAGTGACTGGCCCTGCCTGCCTACTAGAACTGGCTCCTTTTGAACGCTGGCTAATTACCTGGGACAGCCCTAGCTACCTGCTTTAGGATGTCTATAAACTTAGCATGCCTAATAGTGGGGACTTGAATACATACTAATGGGGGTCTAATTATTTACATGCCACTTATATGACTTTTTTAAATTTCTAATTTTTGGGATCTAACATACTGTGTAGGGCACCAAAAGAGGCACTATTACTGATTTTGGGGTTTCCTATGGATGGAGAGATATACGTACATAGATGGAATTGATAGAAAAGATGCGTGGAAAAAGAGAGGAGCCTAAGATGTATTTGTGGTAAATTCTACAAGGGACCGAGTAGTGACAACTAGGAAGAGGACAATGCATGCTGTACTGGACAGAGAAGATATGGAAGGGAACACTATCAGGGAAGACATCAAGAGGAGGTTTTGGGCGAGAAGGAGAAGAAAGAGAAGAGAACTACTCCCATCAAAGATGATGTCTCCTTGAGTCCCTGCTGGTCAGGGGTCATTTACTTCTTGTGTTGAATCAGTGATGTATCATGTGATGGTAGACCTGACTATACTGGTGATTCGGATTGGTGGGGATGTAGTTATGCTGGTGCTTATGTAAGTGTCAGTGTGGGCTTTACCCGTATTGTAAAGCAAGTGCACACCTGACTCTATGAGGGGTTCTCTGCACCACTGATTCTTATCTGACTTGGTATAGGGGCTCTAACACAGAGAGTTTTGTTGGCATTTTGATGCATATTTTTTGTGCAGAAATGTACAGCATTACTGCTCCTCCTTCTGCACAAAAAAGCACCAAAAACACCTCAAAAGTGCACCAAAAATGCTCTGTGTGAAAGTACCTTAAATGTATGATTAAATGTAATAATTGTTTGTATGTAAGAGGGTGAGGTCCTCAGTGGACCGGGTTTTCTTCACCAGCGCGATCACCAACCACCTGGAAGCTCGCCTCAGCTGTTTCGTGGTTCTGTGTGCCAGGGTTGTCATGTTGATTGTGGGTTGTTATGTTGTGAGAGGGGCGACCGCATCAGAGTGGAGGCCGATTGTGTTGTTGTAGGAAAAGTGGGTGCTGCGTCTGGGTCAGCGCAATGAGAAAGGTAGAGAGGGAGAAGAGTCAGAGAGATGCGATGGTTAAGGTGTTCTAGGTTTCTGCGGGGGAGCAGTAGATATGGGGCAGGGTGGGCAGGTGGGTGGAAATGGAGGAGAAGATAAGCAGGTTGTCTGGTTCTAGAGATGGGTAAAGGAGAATTGAAGGGTTAAGATAAGTGGCAGAAGTGGATAAAAGAATGAGGACCAGTGGTTGTCCATCTTTTAAGATTGGCTCCCAGATGGTCCACTGGAGATGGCCCAAGGGAAGAGGAGCAGTGACAGGAATTTAGTTTAGGTAGGGAGTTGGGGTGTATCAATTGGATGGTTTAAGTCTCCATGATAATAGTGGGGATGTCAGTGAAAGAAAGAGGAGGAGCCAGGAAGCAAAGTGGTCAAGGAGGCCGTGGGCAGGGCCTGGGGTCCGGTTGACCAACAGCCACTTGTAGGTTGGGAGGGGAGTAATGCGGACCTAGTGCACCCTCGAAGGAGGTGAGGGGGAAGAAGGTAGTGGTGGAATTGGGACAAAGGAAGCAGGTATCTGACAAGAAGGCAGACACCTCCGCCAATGTTTTACAGCCACAGGGCGGGGGTGTGGGTCAACGAAGCCCGCTGTAAGAGATTGCAGCAGGGGAATTGTCGTCAGAAGGTGACAGCCAGGTTTCTGTTGTCCAAGGAAGATAGTTTGCGTGAGATGAAAAGGTCGTGGATTTAGGGAGCTTGTTGCAACACAAGCACTGGCGATTATCAGAGAGCTCCAGACATTGGGAATAGGTCATATACGGGGGTGAGGGAATGGCTTTAGTTTAAGGGGTTACAGGATTTTGTGCTTCTTGGTCTGTAAGAGGCAGGTGAACAACAGTGGGGATGCGAAGGGGCCCGGGATTGGCAGATATATCCCCAGCAGCAAAGAGGAGCAGAGACCGTGTGAGTAGGTGTGCGTGGGATAGAGCAAAAGGGGGTTGTGTGGGTTGTTTGTGAGAAAGGGTATTACTGCGGTGGAAAGAGGTGATAAGTAGAGGTCAGGTTTGAGCGTAGGATAGATGGGGAGCTATGAAAACCATTACCCAAAATGGGCATGTGAGGGTAGTAAAGGAGTTTGATGAATAGGGAGGCAGTAATAATCATGGCATATAGGTGCATATTGGGGGATGGTGTGAGTATAAAGCAGAATAACTTAGAGTAACATGTATGAATTCTGGCGCTGATAGACCAGTTCTAAAACGCTTTAAGGCAGTGTACTGTAGAATGCGCCAGAATGTATGAACCTCTTCTTCTGCAGGTCATACATACAGGCGCAGTGTAGTACCAATACGACAACTCAGGCTCAGGCAGACCACCTTCAACTTGGTCTGACTGTTCTAACTGTTCCGCGCCAAAGTTTTGACATCAAAGAATCATAAATGTGTCTACTTCTACTAATGTGGTGCAACACGCCCCAAAACTTTTGGCGTACGCCTGTTCATACATCTATAGAACTGGTCTCCTACCGCTTTTTGTGAAACCAGAATTCTGGCGCAGCACCTTTCATACATGTCGCCCTTAAGTGTTTTACCTGTAAGGTCATCTCCTGGTTCACTCAGGTTCAATTCTGGTTATTTAATTCTGATGTCACACTTTATGGATATTGCATGAATGACCAGGTCCATTACATTACATTACAAAGCACTTAACATCACATGTGGCCAATTTAAAATAACCTTAGGGGCCGTTCACACGGCACAGTGCTAATACCGGTCGGAAATCCCGACCTGTATTTGCACCGTTTTGGGGCCGTGCACACGGCCACATGGGGACAGCTTTTCTCCGCTGTTTGCGGACCGCTGCACGGATTTTCCATTAAGGTCCGTGTAAAAGTTTGTCAGCCAGTAGAAGACGGTTTTCAAAACCGTCTGCAAAACCATCTGAAAAACAGTGCAGTGGGGGTAAGCCCTAAGTGTCTCTGATGTCAATAAGGCTCAGAACAGTTTATAAACTATGGAACCCTATCAGAGCCAAGAAGATTATAGATGCGCAGCCCCCAAGTAGAGGATAAGCAGAACCCTGACTATTATTTTGAGCATACAGATCATGATTATTGTACTAAAAGTGAAATTACTTTTATTTAAAAAATGATCATGTACTGTTGTATATTAAAATAGTCCAAAGGATTTATAGATAAACGTATATGTAAAAGGAATACCAATTACTACTTTTGCAAGCATGCAACTGTGGAATATTTGAATACAGAAGAACATCTATGTTTCTTTCGCTCTTTCGGATTTGTCATACGTCTTGTTAATAACATATATGTAAATAGAAAGTGCAGCTTTATACTGTTTAAATACATAAACCAAGTGAATATTTGTACTTTATAATAGCGACAAGAGTTGATAATCATTTTTATTTCCCTGAAATGGCTTTACTTAAGATTATTACCGTAAGTCTATTACATCTTGAAACGTGATTTTATTATATTGTATGGCATTAAAATATGATACAGAGAAAATATATATCCAGAAAAAAAATCTACAATCCAGAGAACAATAGCATATTTATAACACAGGTTATCCAAGTTATAACATAGGTTATGTTGGTCCCAGATGTGTACTGGATTAGAATAGAAAAAAAAGAAGTATACTCACCTCTGTGACGATCCTGTTCCGAGCCCTTCCCGTACAGTGAACATCCATCATTCATGTGCTACGTGCAGCCAATCACAGGCCGGAGAGATCACAACAAACTCTTGTAAGTCCCAGACAATCAATTTAAATGAAGTCTGCAGAGTATCACTGTTAGCTTGATTTTCTTATTTATTTCTGTACAATGCTTGGTATGCCTAAAAAACATAGAAAGGCACAACAAAATATATATACAGTATTTACAGTACATTAATAATAGTATATATAATAAAATATATATATTATAAAATATAGTATAATATATATATATATATATAGTATTTATATATATATGTATGCTGAGATACTTACAAGTGTTAGTGAGTACTACTCTGTTAGCTAGAGCTCAGACGAGCAGGACTTTTCTTTTGTTTGTTTTGTGCATGCCTTGCACTTGTTTTTGTGTTACTGCTTCATAAAAAACACAGAGAACCTGTATTTGCACCCGAAGTTCTTTCTCCGCTCTATCCTGAAGATAAGACGTTTGCCAAGAACCCAGAGCAGTTAAAAGCTCACTTAATCTGGATCGGATGCTGGCATATTAGAGGCAGTACTCTCATAAGAGACAGCACTTGAGACACAATAAAAAGCCAAAATTCAACAGATGTTGACAGCAAAGGCGGTCGACATACTTTATATAATTTATGTATGGCTTCCAGCCATTCCTGGGTCCGCTATCATAGTGATAAAGCATAGAGTAAGAAGGGCTGTCTTTACTCCCCATTTTCACTCCGGAATTTTCCATGCCTATAATAAGTCAGCCAGTAAGCTGATAGTCGTGGCTCACAACTCAGGCTACCTTAGAGTCTTGGAGGAGACATGCTTGGAAGCACTTCTGTCCTCACATCTTGCAGAGATACATTACAAGTGTTTAGTGAGTACTACTCTGCGTTAGCTAGAGTCTCAGACGAGCAGGACTTTTCTTTTGTTTGTTTTTGTGCATGTCCTTGCACTAGTTTTTGTGTTTCGGCTTAAATAAAATACAGAGGACCAGTATTTCTACTGTAGTTTCTGTCTCCCGTCTCCTATGCCTGAAGATTAGACGTGTGGCCAAGTTCCCAGAGCAGTATGAAGCTCACATTGTTGGAGGATGCGGGCATATTAGAGGCAGTACTCTTATAAGAGACAGCACTCGAGACAGAATAAAAAGCCAAAATTAGACAGGTGTTGACAGCAAAGGCAGTCGACATACGTTTAGTATGTTAGTATGGCTTCCAGCCATTCCTTGGTCAGCCTTTCATTGTGAGTAAGCATAGAGTAGGATGGGCGCTTACACCCCATGTTCCACTCCAGGATTTTCCATGCCTTTATAAGTCAGCAGGTAAGCTGATTAGGCATGGATAAAACTCTAGGCTACCTTTGAGTCTTAGGAGGAGACATGCTGGGGAAGCAGCATCTGTCACATCTTTGCTGAGATACTTACAAGTGCTAGTGGAGTACATACTCTGTTAGCTAGAGCTCAGACGAGTAAGGACTTTCTTTTGTTTTGTTTTTGTGCATGCCTTGCACTTGTTTTTGTGTTCACTCTTAATAAAATACAGAGGACCTGTATTTGTACCTGTAGTTCTGTCTCCATCTCTATGCCTGAAGATAAGACATGTGCCAAGATCCCAGAGCAGTAAAAGCTCACATATGTTGGAGGATGCGGGCATATTAGAGGCAGTACTCTCATAAGAGACAGCATCCGAGACAGAAGGAAGCGTGATAAACGTATGTCTTGGGTGAAAGTAGCCACCGCTTAGTCAGCAGAGTCGGCTAAAATGGATGAGTTGGTGAAGCAGCTGATCCAAGCAAACGCTGATGGCGGCCAGCCAGCAAAAGGTGCATGAAGAGACTCAACAAGCCATGGTGAAGGAGCAACAGCAGGTGAATAAGACTATGCCGAAACAGCTACAGGCCATGGCTGTGAGGCTAAAGGGGTCAACAGATGGACAGTCAACACCCCGCCAAGTGGTGCAAAGTGCACTGCGAAAAATGACCAAGGACGATGACACCGAGGCTTACCTGGGGACCTTTGAGAGGATAACAGAGAGAGAGCAGCTTCCTGTGGACCAGTGGGCAGATTTCCTGGCCCCCATCCTAACGCGCGAACCGCAGAGGCCAACTTCGACCTGAGGGTCCAAGATGCCAAAGGACTACGCAAACTCTAGGGAGATACTGGCCGACTGGAGGTCACCCTGGCTTGTAAGAGCCCAGAGAGTCACAAACCTGGAGTTTTGATCCTGCAAGGGTCTCTCAGATGTATGACTCCTGAACCATCATACCAACAAGTGAACTGCAGGCAAGACTCTCACACCTGCCCAGTGGTCTGAGCAGGTGGTCTGTGACTGTTTTTTTCGACCCTTCCCATAACGCCTCCCACGGAGCGTGGCTCACCGACCCAAAAAAGCATGGACGAACAGGTCGCGGTTGCGAGGAAAAGATACAGCGCACTGAGGCGTTTCTGCAGGCGCTACATCCACATGGAATCCGCAGACACCCACTCGCGTAAGACTGTTCTGTCCCAAAAGGGGGAGTCACGGTTCAAGCGAAAGGTGGAGAGGGGTCGGAGGGTCGGGAGGGTCACCCACCCCAAAAAGGGACCCTGTATTTAAGGCCCGGGACCCCATTGCTTGCTGGCGGTGCCAAGGATTGGGACATGTGGCAGCACATTAACCAATCGGGGGGGAGCCCATGGAATGTGGCCTGGGGAAGTGTACCTCCAGGTTTGCACAACCATCTTATTCCACTCAGGTTGTTGCTGGGGTGGACCAACAAGAGTGCACTGTCACCGAGTTAAATGACACTCGTGCAGGCCCCCCTGGAAGCTCGGAGCTTGGTGACCTTAGTGCAACTGCCCAACTGGTGAAACCCGGACCCAACTACTCTCACACCAAATATGGATAGTTGTATCCTGGTGACACCAAGGACTACCCCACTGCCATACTCCGCAATCAGAGACTGCCTGTGGGTTACACAACATGAGTGACCGTTTTGTCCAAGCTAACCCCATAGGGGCAATTATTGGCTGTGACTTTCCCTTGTTTTGGGATTTGTGGGCGAATAAAAACAAGGGCGTGTATGAGGTTATACCACCCGTAAGTGATGTATGCCAAACTGGTGATGATGTAGAACTTGTGCCATTTCCATTGTCGGTCCTGGCTGGAAACCCAGAGGAGACCCTCTCCGAGTTAGAATTCTCCTCCTTGCCAGTCTTGAGAGTGAATTTTGGCACAGAACAATTGAGGGACCCTAACCTGGTTAACGCTTGGAAAAGCATTAAGGTCATTGATGGTAGACCCCAGGAACCAGGGGAGTAGTTGGTGTTATCTCACTTTGCCATACAAAACAACCTCCTATACAGGGTGAAAACGACACCAGCAGAGATGGTGGAGCAGTTGGTGGTACCCCAGTCCCATGTCCATATGGTCTTGGAACTAGCCCTTTTTTGTGGGGGGGGGTTTTTTTTTGGTGGGTGTGGTTTTTTTTTTTTTTTTTTTTTTTTTTTTTTCCCCCCCATATGTTGGACACATGGGGGCAGAGAAAACTAAGGAGCGGGTGGAGCGGAACTTCTACTGGGCTGACATCTATAGGGGGCTGGAAGAATTCTATCAATCCTGTCCGGAGTGCCAGGTCCATGGCCATAGACTCCATTTCCAGGGCCCACTAGTCCCACTGCCTATTATAGAAGTGCCCTTCAAACGGATTGGCATGGGTCCGGTCGGGCCCCTCTCTAAGTCTACCCGCTACTCAGAGGCCATACCCCTCAGAAACACCTCCTCAAAAGGGGATCGATAAGGAGCTCTTCTATCTGTTCACCTGTACAGGGATACCAAAGGAGATTCGGACTGATCAGGGCACTCGATTTTATGTCAAAAGTGACCAAAGAGCTGTGTCGCCTGCTAAAAATTACCTACCTGCACACCTCCGTATACCATCACCAGACTGATGGTCTGGTAGAACGGTTTAACAAGACCTTAAAAGGGATGTTAAAAAAGGTTGTGGACAAGGATGGTAGGGATTCGGATCGTCTGTTGCCCTACCTGATGTTCTCCATTTTGGAAGTCCCACAGGTATCCATGGGTTCATCTCATTCAAACTGCTATATGGATACATCCGGGGCTGCTGGAAAAGGCCAGAGATTCCCTGGAACAAGAAGAAATCCCTACAGGAGTGTCATTGAGTCACATAGCCGACATGCAGGATAGGATCGCCGCAGTTATGCCCGTTGGTAAGGGAGAACTAGCAGCAGGCCCGAAGCACAGGCCTGGTTTATAACAGGACCGCAAGGGTCAGAGTCTTTCAGCCAGCGGAGAGGGTGCTCGTACTTGTCCCGACTGTAGAAAGTAAATTTCTAGCAAAGTGGAAAGGCCCCTATGAGATCTGTGAACGGGTGAGTGAGGTGAACTACAAGGTGTTCCAGCCAGGGAAAAGGAAGCCATAACAGATTTATCATGTCCACCTCATCAAACCCTGGAAGGACCGAGAAAGTCTGGTGGCTGCCAAGGGGGTCAGGGAGGTCCCAAACAAGGAGTTATGCCCTGTCCGTATTGCAGAGTTCTTATCAGAGGCCTAGAGGCAAAAGGTCAGGGAGTTCCTACAGAGGAATCGAGGGGTCTTCCCCGAACATGACATTGTCACGGAGCCAGTTTAAAAGGTATGGTTAAGACCGTACAGAGTACCGGAAGCCAGAGGCAAGCCATCTCCAGAAGAGGTTGAGAAAATTTTAGCCTAGGAGTCCATAGAAAGTCCCCAAATGTGGGTGGTCGGGACCAATCGTGAACATTCCTAAGCCAAACGGCAGCTTGCGGTTCTGTAATGACTTCCACAAGTTGAATGTGTTAAAAGATATTTCAAGTAAAAGGTACAGAAATTATAATATGTGATCAAAAGGGTTAAAATACAGTCAACTGCACGCACATGCACAAATACTATTTTTAAAGTGGCTGGCATTGCTATTTTGAAGGTTGGTGAAGAGTGGTCCAAGCTGGTTTTGAGCCAATGACATCAAAAGGGGAGGGGGTTTAAAACCTAATTTTATTTTTGTATTCCACATGGTTTTGTAGTTAATGCCTGAGCCAACTGAGAGTACACCCACACGGAGAAGTGTATATAAGGAAGGGGTGTGGGGAAGCCAGGGGTGGAACCCGGGTGCGGAGCCAACAGACCTTGGAAAGAGCCATGTGGTGAGGAGGCCATGTGCTGGCCAGGAGGGAAGCCATTGAAGGCCTAACTCTGGCCTTTGAAGGAAAGAAGGGTTCCTATTATACATTCTACACACAGACACTCAAGGGTAATGTAAATACATATTTTGTAAATGTATTCTATGCTTTGTAACTTGTAACGATGATATGTTATACTCCTTTGAAGATTGTAAAATAAATATATTTTTCTTATATAAAGAAAGGTGTATAAGTATTTCTGAATCTAGATTCGTTAAGATTAAAAGTAAGGACCTGGGGGTCTGCACCCAGTCACTCACGGTGGTCATAGATCTGTTATCCTGTCACTAATGAAATATATTTTTTCTCTAACTGTATATTTCTTACAGAATGAGATCTCAAAATTCGATGCCTACCTCAAGCCAAGGGTTGACGAGCTGATCGAGTGGTTGGGGCCTGCGAGGTTTATGACTACTTTAGACCTCACAAAAGGGTATTGGCAGGTTTCCCTCACAGATGAAGCCAGGGAAAAAACAGCTTTTTTCCACCCCAGAGGGACACTTCCAGTATGTGGTCCTTCCCTTTGCATGAGGCTTCTGCGACCTTTCAGAGGCTAATGGACATCATCCTGCAGCCACATAAAGATTACACTGCCACATATCTGGATGTGATGATCTATAGTGCCGATTGGGATTCCCATTTTGTTATGGTTCAAGCAGTCCTAAACGTGATAGGGGTCGCTGGTTTAACGGCCAATCCACAGAAATGTGCGATAGGGCTAGAGGAGGCTCGCTACCTCAGGTACAACATCGGCTGAGGTGTCATCAAACCCCAAGTAGACAAGCTTGAAGCCATTCGGAATTGGCCTCAACCTGTGTCCAAAAAACAGGTTAGAGTCTTCCTGGGCATTGCAGGCTATTATAGAAGGTTTGTGCCAGGTTTTGCCTCAGTAGCTGCCCCTCTCACAGACCTCAATATGCGAGCAGTCCAAAATGGTAAAGTGGAATCCAGAGGCCGAGCAAGCATTCCAAATACTCAAGGAGGTTCTATGTAAGAGGCCTGTACTGATCACTACTAATTTTAGGGAGGAATTCCTGGTGCAGACAGATGCCTCAGAAGTAGGCTTAGGGGCAGTCTTGTCCCAAAGGGTTAATGGGGAAGAACACCCTGTCGTGTACCTCAGCCAGAAGCTGTCGGCAGCCAAAAAAACTACTCAATTGTGGAGAGGGAATGTCTGGCCCTGAAGTGGGCAATTGAGGCACTTAGATATTACCTGTTGGGAAGGCAATTTAGGGTGATCACGGATCACTCCCCGTTAAAGTGGATGGCCCAAAATAAAGGGAATAATGCGAGGGTGACCTGGTGGTTCCTGGCCCTAGAAAATTTAAAATTCTGTGTGGAACACTGTCCCGGGACCCAGCAAGCTAACGCAGATGCATTATCAAGACTGCACAGTTCCGGGGCACAAGGTGCTCCGCCCTACAGGTCTGAGCAGAGGGGGGGGGAATAAGTAAGGTGGCAACAGCAGGAAGGGTATATAACGGAGTATATATCCCAGCCAGGGTCCTGGCATGCACCTTCATAAGTCCAGACACATGCCACCAAGGTAAGGAACCTGGTGGAATGAATGGCCAAAATTAGACAGATGTCGACTGCACAGGCTGTCGACATACATTTAGTATGTTAGTATGACTTCCAGCCATTCCCGGGTCGGCCTTTCATTGGAAGTAAGCATAGAGTAAGGTGGGTACTTACTCCCCATGTTCCACTCCAGGATTTGCCTGGCATTTATAAGTCAGCAGGTAAGCTGACTAGGTGGGGCTTCAGCCCTAGACTACCTTTGAGTCTTGGGAGGAGACATGCTGAGGAACCAGCGTCTGTCACACCTTTGCGGAGATAATTACAAAGTGCTAGTGAGTACAACTCTGTTAGCTATATATAGACAGATAGATACAGTATAGCTGTCACAGATCCTGCTTATAATCTAGCAAGTAGATCAGTTATAGTGTATGTAGATGTCATAAAATCTATTAGAACAATTTGTCCCAACCCTGAGTTTCACCTGTCAGCTTCTTCCAGGCCCAGGGTTGGGTGTTCCACAGACAAACTGTTGTTCTAATTGATCTTATAACATCTATTTAAAAACTGTTTTTGAGAGTATCCAAATAAAGATTTTTCTTGGATCATTTAGGCTCCGGTTGTCTGCACTATTTTTGTGCCTTTCTATATTTTTTAGGCATACCGAGCAGAAATAAATGAGAAAATCCAGCTAACAGTGATACTCTGCAGACTTCATTTAACTATTGTGTAGCAGCCAGAGTTCCTCTCCACATAGTAATAGTTAATCTCTGGACTTTTCTGACCGGTCTTTGCGACTCCTTGGCTCCACTTAATTATGGGATCATAGCAGCGTTTATGTAATTATATAAATACTATACAGATGACTAGAAGCATAATACTGAATGTAATATAGAAAAAAATATAGTAAGATGGTATGGTATTCTCAGCACACAGCTTTGATGTTGTTGATATTAATAGGGTCATATTTTTTATGTATTCATTTAACTGACTTTGGGATTACATTAACTCTGTTATCTCATGTAAGCCATATGGTGTGAGGCATTAAAGTTTATATATCTAATACATCTCATGCTTCACTAGCTCATTAAGCTAATTAGAAATATTACCTGGAACATGATCTATTATGGTGACAGATATAGCTTCAGGATTACAGTCATGTTCAGAAAAGGGTCGTAAAACACTGTGTAGTTAATATTTTTTCTTTATATTCGACCTGGGATTATTCTTACGCTTGTTGATTTTTTTGGGGGGGTTGTTCTACCCACATATTGTTTATTACACTGGCACTCCAAAAGACATATAACATAGCTACTTTGACACATTAAGGAATGTCTGGTTTCGAATGCTGCCTTTGAATGAGTTGAATAAAATTGTGTTCTTCCATGTATAATGTTTGAACACGACAGGCACCTTGGTTTCCCACGTCTATAGCTATTTTTCTGTTCAGTACCATAACTTTCCTTACTTTTTGACTTTTTAATTGACTAAGGGCTACCAGTTTTTTTAAGAGTTGTAGCCCAACGGAATACTATCATGGAACTGAGCAGAATTTTTCCTACTAAATAGGGATCTTGTCGGAGAATCTGCCAACGTTTGTATAATGTACCTCTAATTCTCTTATGTGCCACCTTATATTTGGTAATGAAGTTGTACATCTTCCAAGAGTTAAATTCAGAATTTTTTATTTTTTGCAGTTCATTACTTGAATTAGTTTAGCTTAGACATTCTTCTTCTACTTTTTCTGTAGGCTTCTTCAATAAGTTGTTGAGGATACTTTTTTCTTTTAGCCTATTATCAATGATGTCTGCTTGTTTCATGAAGTCCTGATTATAAGAACAGTTCTTCCTCGTCCTCCGCATTTGTCCATATAGTACACGGTTCTTCCATTTTATTGCAATGTGAGCTATAGTAATCCAGGTAACTGTTGCCATCAAACTTCCTAAAGAAGATTGTTGTTACATTCCCTTGAGAATCTTTATATATTACTATAGAACGATATATCAATAAATAGATATTAAGATTATCATAATACTTTTAAATGGGATATATATATATATATATATATAATATATATATATATATATATATATATATTCAATCATGTTTCTAACTTATATTTGTAAAGTGAATTATGTTAGGGTATATTCACACGGTGTATTGCGTACAGTACACTCGTAAACCTCGTAGCGTGTAAACCTTGGGCACGGGGGCCGGCCCCATTGACATGCATTACTCGCGGCACGTAATTACCGCAAATAAATGACATGTCACTTATCTCCCTGCGCATACAATATGAGTTCTCTATGAGAACTATGGATTACCGTAATTGCAGCGCGCCTCTTGCTGCATATAAAGCGCAAATATGCGGCGAAATGCGTGCTGCAATTACGCCATGTGAACATACCCTTATAATTAAGTGCAATGGAAACTATAACAATGCCCACTGGTTGCCGGTCTTTTGCCCTTATTTAATTGTACAATAGTCCAGCATACACTATGAAACTTGAAGAAGTGTGTTTTACATGAAACGTGTAGTTTCTAATAAATGAACTTAACTTTACTTTAGAGTGCAAAGCAGTGTGTTAAATGTGTTAAACCAGCCAGTTGGATATCCATGACTCGACACTGATCACGGTTTATGGTGTTATTTTGCTCCCTGCTCTAATCAGAGTTCTGATCATAAAAACATGTGTGCACTCAGAGTAGATAAAATCTCTCTTATCTCATGACTTAAGTAAAATCAAAAGACCAATGTATTTAGAAAAAGTCTTCAATTACTTGTCCCTAGATGTTGAAAGCTTATCTGTGTGGTGAGAAAATCCCTTTAAAGAGAACCTGTCAGGGATTTTGCTAGGAAGTCAGAGAGAAGGGTATGATAGAGGGAGACAAGCTGAGCTTTGTGATATGTACATTATATCACTTGGAGCAGACTTTCTGAGTAAAAAGTGGAAAAAATCCTGACCAGACTGCTTCAAAGTCCTGTTTATCCCGTCCACATACAGTGATTTACAGCTTTCTCTCTATCTGTTTGAATATAGAGCAAACTGTCAATCACTATAGGGGGGGGCAGGGTCAGCAGTAGTTTCACTTTAATTTTTTCTTCTTCTCCATTTCCTACTCCGTAATCCAAATTATATAAACCTATTTATCACAGAGCTCAGGTTTTCTCCCTCCATCACATCCTGCTCTCAGATAGGGTAGCATAAACAGCCTGACAGGTTCCCTTTACTGGAACACAACTGAGGAGGAAACAACTATTAGAAGCAAATAATAAAAAAACTAAGAGTGGAATTTGCAAAATGCATATTGATAAGCAGCAAAGTTTTGGGGAGAATGATCTTTGAACAGAAGATACAAAACCGGAGCTTTTTCGCAAGTCACATCAGCTCAGTGTTCACAGATCCCAAAATGAAGCATACAAAGAAAAGAATATTGTACATACTCTGAAACATAGAGGAGGCTCAGTTACGTTTTGGGGATGCTTTGCTGCATCTGGCACAGGGTGTCTTGCATCTTGCAGGATACAATAAAATCTCAACACTCAAGGCATTCTGGAGCGAAATGTGCTGCCCAGTGTCAGAAATCTTGGTCTCAGTAGCAGGTTATGGGTCCACCAGCAAGATAATGTTGGAGGACCCATAACCTGTGATACATAGCTAAAAACCGCCTAGAATGGCTAAGAGCATGTGTGCACTCAGAGTAGATAAAATCGCTCTTATCTCATGACTTAAGTAAAATCAAAAGACTAATGTATTTAGAGAGAGGCTTCAAATACCTGTCACTACATGTTGAAAGCTTATCTGTGTGGTGAGAAAATCCCTTAAAAGAGAATCTGTCAGGGTTTATGCTGGCCAGTAAGAGAGCAGGGTATGATAGAAGGAGAGAAGCTGATCTCTGTGATATCTACATTATATCACTTGGAGCTTTTCTGAAGTGACCTTCTGTAAGCCCTTACCTAAAATCGATTGAACACCGTGAAAGATGCTTAAAGGAGTTGTCTCCCTTCAGAGTTTCAGAGAATGCATGAATGAAATACTCTGTCACTTCCTGGTTCAGACTGACTCATTTGCATACAGCTCCTTGCCCTGCTGTGCTTTCAGATGCTAATTAGATCAGATTAGCTTCTCAAACTACTAACAGGACTTCTTATCTGATCCCCAAAACAAAAGCCCTAATTACAGTGCTGTTATTTTACATAAATCAAGCTTTTTTACTGCTGAGCAGCACAGGACACTGCAGCAACCTGTGTGATGATGTCACTCACTGTTATCTCATTGAACAAACAGCAGGGGGAGAATTGTTTACAGGTCGGTTACTGAGGGAACTGAAATAGCCAGGGAGGTCATAAATTCACTTGTATCTCCTTAGGGAAAACAGAGGAACAAAGCAATATATTTGGAAAATGTCTTTATTTTGTGTTCCCTACAATTTGAAAGCTATTCTTTGTAGCGAGACAACCCCTTTAAACATTCAGTCTGGTGAAGGCACCTTCACACCGAAGAGAGCTGGAGCAGTTTGCTCACAAAGAGCTGTTAAAATTGCCTGTGGACAAGTACAGAGGTTTCATTGATAGTAACAAAAACTGTATGTTTGCACTGATTGCCTCAAAAGTTTGTGCAACAAAATATTAAGATAAGGATACCATCATTTTGGTCTAGGTTTCATTAGTTTGTTTTTGTAAAAATTTTCGGTTGAAGCACAATTTAAAAGCTATGTCTGATTTTCATTAGTTGATTTTCTGTACAATATAATTTATTATTACTTTTGACAGTTCCAAGTTTTTTCTGTGACTATTGTGGTTTTTTCTTTATTTAACATAAGGCAGTGTTCACACGGCTTATTCAAGCCGTAATTGCGGGACGGATTTCGCCCACAGTTACGGCTTGAATAAGGGGCGGGGCGGGGGCGCGGCGGGGGAGCAGCTCGCCGGCCCCATAGACATTGCATTATTCATGGCGCGTACGCGCCGTAAATAATGTGCATGTCACTTTCTCCCCCCCGCGGCGGATTCGCCGAGCGGGGAGGAGCGACGGAATCCATAGTTCTCTATGAGAGCTGTGGATTACCGTAGTTACTGGGACGGATTGGAGCCATACTGCAGCGCAAATACGGCGCGCAGTACGGCTCCAATCAGTCTCAAAATAAGCCGTGTGAACGAGGCCTAAGGGTACCAACAATTATGTCTATGTGTATATACAGCTTTATATGATTTGATGCTGATTTTCTGAGTAAAAAAAAAAAAGAAAAGAAAATCACGGCAGTGGAAGATTGATTTAACCTGCTCACATACAGTTATTGATAGCTTTCCCTGTATCAATGTGTGAACAGAGCAAAGTCTCAATGACCGTATGTGGGCAGGGTAAGCTGTACTTTTAACTTTTTGTTTCATTATTTTGTCTGTTTTTTACTCAGAAATCCTGCTTTAGCTCACAAAGACCTAAATCACAACGCTCCACTTCTCTCCTTCTATTACTTACTGCTGTCAGGTAGGGTAGCATAAAACACCTGACAGGTTCCCTTTATGTATGTGCGCCCCTTTGCTTTGCAAATCACATGAATCATACTGTTTTTGCATTTATCTTGTAATAGCTGATTTCTCCTTTGTGGCTGGTTGTTATTGCATAGACATGGGAAGTGGCACAGCGCTGTGCAGAGTGGCTCCTGCTACACTCACATACAGTGCCCACATGGAATTGCTGTACAGGCATGTATTGCAAGATGAGAGTGGTATTAAGCGTTAGGGATGGGGGTGGAGGAGGGTTCATTTCATCCAAACTCACTTCACATTGTAACAGGAGCACTCAGGAGTAACAGAAGAAATCAGTGAGTATAAGGTTTTACTTTATATCATTCTGACCTCTTAATGAAAAAAAATATATAGTATTAGCTGGCCACTTTAATTAATTTCTGTATCTCATTTATTACAGGTTGTTTTCACCATAACAGACCCCACACAAAAGAACCACATAGCACTTCTCCTGAGTCCATTCTCATACACCACCTACAGGGGGAGTTAACAGGATAAATGTACTGATCCTTATGTTATTCTGGCAATTGTCTGTATACATCACTGAACCTGTAACTTGTGTTTCTTAAATAGAAGTCATTATGTTTCAGTGAGTGCACACGATGGGTTAAATAAACAGATAAGACAACCACTAATCTTACCTATGTATATGTCTATATGCCATGTCAATACCTAGGAGTGATGATTTACTGCAATGCATCATCCCCACCAGGATGGAGCACAAACACCCACAAAGGCTCATTTCCATCCTCTCTGATTTCCATCCACCCTTTAGGTGTATGAATCGACTTTCGGCAGGTTGATTGGTTCTCCTTTAAATAGAGCCTTCATCCAATGGCACAGGAACAGGACATGGATGATCATTTATATCTTATGTTTGCTTGCGCAGCCAATACAATAACTTTCATTATTCATGCCAGCACACGCTGTTTACACTAGGAGATGTGCAGATGATTTTTGGTGCTACATAAAAGATGCAATCAGCGGATCAATGAAGTGTATTCATTTGTCAGCTGATTGCTGGAGCTTTTACAAAGAGCAATTGCCAGGAAGGAGCACATGTAAAAGTCCCTTAATGCCATACAGGAGCGGGGGAAGGGAAGTGACAACTGTTCTCAACACATTTTTGGCTCTGAGGCTGTCACTTTTCAAGCACATTTAGCCACAAAAATTGTATTGCCTTCATCTAGATCAACACTGCAGGATAATATGTTGAACAATGATAATCTAGATCTTCTTTCCCAACTATATCCTGTCATTATGAATATCACAAGCAATAGCCACTTAAATATTGTTCCCAAAGAACAATATATAAATCTGAAGAGGAGGGCAATATATGTCATAGGCGTACAATAGATGACAGACATATTGGTACAATGTACTTTAAAGGGGTTGTCTCGCTACAATGATTGGGTTTTAATTAAAAGATCTTTAAAAAACAAGCAGCTTTGCAATATATGTTCATTACAAATGTCCTACTGATTTTGAGCTATCCCTGTTCATAGGAGTGCATCAGCTTCTCAAATTTCTATAGCAGCCGACCTGTTGATCCTTATCTTACTGCTGTCAGGTCTGAATGACTCATCACCTTTGAAGACAGGTCAGAGCAGAGAGCCCCTCCCACACAGAATGCTTCTGTAGTGTAGGGAGGAGGAGGGAGGACTCTGGCTTCTATGTCCGTGCTGCCTGGATTAACCCTGTGTGTGCCTGCTTCCTCCTGCTCTCTACACAGATTGAGCAGAGATTAGGCTGATCAATAGATGTGACAGCAGTGACCCTGTTTGTTACTATAATCATGATGTCTGTGGAGCTGTAACTATAATAATACTATACAGATCAGGGGGCATGTGAATGCTTCATGCTGTGCTGTACTAGGGACAAATCCTGAGTAACACTTTGCAGCTTCCCTGCCTCTGTTCTGAGAGGGTTTGTTTGTTGTTGCTGGAGATGTGGAGATATGTAAGCTAAGCAGAGGGTATAGGAACACTTGCAGCCCCTCTGTTCTGCTATTAGCAATCATAGACCTCTCTCGGCCGGCACACCCAGGGTTAACTGCCAGCCATCCCCCGGCTGTATAGCAGTTCCCGGCGGATAGCTGCCTGTGTGCTGCGGGGAGGGGGGAAGAGGGAGGGGGGAAGAGGCAGAGAAGCTAGCACGCCCCTCAATTCAACTCCCATTCACAGACAGAGGCCGAAAGCGAAGAAAGAGACACCTCCTTTAAGTATGCTCCCACCCGTACATTGGCCTAAGGGATATCCCTTAGGTAAGTTTATAGAAATCAAGGCACAGAGTTGACTCCTTTTAATAGTTTATAGAATATCACGGTTTTAAACTTTTAGGAAGTTTTGAGGTATTGTTTAAAAAATAAATATACTCTGAAACCTCCACGTGCAAATGTTCAAGTAAAGACAGTGCAGATCAGATGATCGTGTTTCCGAACAGGAAAAGCAGATCTTTACAGCTTTAAGTGCTTGCTGCCACCAGGCCCGCTGGCCCTTGCCCAAAGGTCTGCCCAGTTACCAGGCTCTCCATAGGCTTAAACCCCAGCTCCTCCACAGGAATTCCGAATGCCCTCATCTTGGCTTCATATGTCCGGAGTACATCGTTGTGTGCCTGAAAATGTGATGAAATGGAAGTTTTCAGAAAACCAGAAATTACATTTTATAAATCAATACAGGCAGTCCCCGGGTTACATACAAGTTAGAGACTGTAGGTTTGTTCTTAAAGGGGTTTTGCCAGGAAGAGCCTTATCTGCTTAGAAGCTAATGTAAACAAGCCAAGGAGCTGAGAGAGAGAGAGCCAGACAGCCAGAGCACAGAGCTGCATAAGGGATCGTGTGAAATGCTCACTCAAATAATCAAACTACAACTTGTGGATTTTGTATACAAAAGACAACACCTTTCTCCACAGCAGCTTGAAAGCTTCTTCATGTTCTCTGTCATCAGATAAAGCAGGGATCTACTCAGATAATCACACTACAACTAGTGGATTCTGTATACAAAAAACAACATATTTCTACCCGATGCCTTGAAAGCTTCTGCAGCTCCCTTTTATCAGATAGGAAGTATTCTCTGCGCAAGCCCAGCCAGCAGCTCTTGTCAGGTCGTATCTAATAGAAGCTTTTAAGTAACTAAGGGCAGGTAAGGCAGCCTGTAACTCTCTCAGGCTGCAATTTTTGTAATCACATATATTTAGAAAACTGATTAAATACCCATTTTGGAGGATCCCACGTCAACATTACATCATGGCAAAACCCCTTTAAAGTTGAATTTGTTTGTAAGTCGGAACAGGTAAATTTATTAAATGTAACTCCAGCACAAATGTTTTTTTTTTTGTTTTTGTTTTAGTTTTGGATAGTGCAAAGAAAGAATTTTTGCTGTCTGTGCCCCACTTAAGATTTCACCTCATGTGCTGCTGTGGCATGCTGGAACCCGTCATTCCACATCTACTATCTGCTGTGGAACATGGAACTACAAGCGCCAGCATGCCCCATAAGTCTGTTTGTAACTAGGGGACAGATATAAGTTGAGGACTGCCTGTATTTATGTACTGCGTTAAGTACAGTTTTTTCTAGGCCTTTGTCTGGCAGTTCTGGCCTATTTGTGAGCTAAACTGTGCCCTTTACTTCAGCTTTATTAGAATTGTAGCACTCTATTTCCAATCATAGTCCCATATGTTCTTACAGGAAAACAAAGGTAAAATAAATGGAAATACTCTTCCCATCTCTTTTTATGATGTAAACATTGGAAATGGATGTTTGTCTATAGATCTTAAATATTGTGTAGGCTAAGGAATGAATAATTGCTTTACCAGAACTCCGACCACTATTAACCCTTACCTTACAAACTCTGGCCAGTTCATACTGCAGGTCCTTAATGGTGTTATTCTTGGAGTCTAACACATCCTGTACAAAACAGGGGGAAAAAAAAAGTTAATTTCTACAGTAATCCAGTACTAAAGATCTGTTCTCCAGTGAACAAACTTCTCATACCTCCAGCTTGCGTGTAACAGTACTCAGAGATATGGGGTCCAGGTTAGATGCTGCCAGCACTTCATTGAGTTGCGCTTCCTTTTTCTCTAGCGTGTCTCCCAGAGCCTGTAACTTTCTTTCCAGCAGCAAATTCTTAAAGCCATTCTTCTGCTGAACTTCCTGAATTGCAGCCGTGAATTTTTTGTACAGTTCATCCCGCTCACTCTGGATCTATGGAGTAAGGAGGATCAAACCGCATGCACAATGTAATAAAATATATAATAGAAAACATAATTTACAATGAACAAGTTCTAACGCAAATAAGCTGAACCCAACAGCAACTTTTATGATTGGAGAAGTCTAGATCTTCGACTTCCTGTATCCCCCTCCCTCAATGAAGTCATCACTAAACTACATTGCCCAGCACACCGAGTGGCCAGGAAGTCCTCTGGTAAGCTCTTAATACTTGCTTATCTGAATTTGCCACTTCAAAATTTTTTCATGCATTATTTGTGAGAATGTTTTAACTACTTACGGGTTAAACGGGTATTCTCATATCTCAGATTATGGGGACAGTAAAAATAAGCACTTTTGTAATTGGTTTGCATTACCTAAGTCACTTTATTTAGCAGATATGACTTTACTTTGCATTAATTTTTTTTTTTAGCTGCTAGGGGGAAAACCCCCTTTTTTTGTGACTGCTGGCGACTTTCTTTCACCCTGTTGAGACACGCCCACGGTCAGATTCCACCCCTTGGATACGCCCCCTGCACTGTGTTTGGCTGACTGACATTTCATTCAGCCTGTCGGGATACGACCTCAGACAGGAAACGCCCCGGACACACTCCCTGCGCTGTGATTGGCTGCCTGCACACTCTGCGTTTTCTCCTTGAGCTGTAAAACCCGAAGTGAACCAGCTAGTGAGGGGGTTTACGGGCTCTATATGAAAAAAACAGAAGTACCCCCGATGTCCCCTACTAAATTTAAAACTTATCCAAGTTTTTTAAAATCTTTTTAAAAAAAATCCATGATGATCCCAGCAGCACTGAGCTTTTCGGGTTGAACTACCCTTACTCATAGCATTACTGGCCATATCACCCTCCCCACTAAGGTAAGTCTGGGTAATTACTGACTTTTTAATCATAGACCCCCCCTATAACACAGTTTTTGTATGTGTTCCCTCCATTAACCATAAACGCCCCCCTCCTGATAACAGGGGGGGGGGGCAGGGCATTCCTACATTGTTTCATCATTTCAAGGGGTTTTAAAAACGGTTTGCACAGCAAGGAGCTTGGGGGCAAACCCAGAAGCTGAAGGCCTGAGACAAGAAAACATTGCGGGGGGGCTCATGGTGCTATCCCAGAAAACCCTTCCCTCTTCCCTTTTTCAACAAAAATGAAAGTCACAGCTCTTCAGTGAGAGAGTCCGCCCCCGGGGCAAAAGAGAAACGCCTGCGAGAGGGAGACTTCCCCCTGGTTTCAAATTCAATTCATAGAATTGTGAAGGCACGATACTTCAAACATAAAACCCCTTTAACCTACTTTTGGTCTGGGTCTGCAACCTTTGTCAAAATACAAGCTCCAACAACCAACAAACTGCGGCATTCAAAGATCTTGTAGGGAGTTTACTAAGGCATGTGTGCTGGTTTTCAGGCATACAAATGCTTATTTTTTCATATTAAATTCATATTAAATTTGCACAAATATTAGTTACCTTTTATTTTTACACCTTCTTGTCACTCTTTAAAAAAACATGAAAAGGTTGGTGGGGATTAGCAAGAGGGGTTCGCCTGAAAATTTGGGATAAATAAGTGGGGAAATTTTACAAATCACTTTTTTGATTTTAATGAAAAGGGGGTTTTTTTTACTTACCGTTAAAATCCTTTTCTGTCCCAATTCATTGGGTACACAGCACCTTGGGATGGGGGCCCTTTCCTTCAGAGGCGGACATAGGCGGGAAAAAAAGTGTTAACCCCCCCGGCCCATATCCTTTGCTGACCCCAGGTGACATTGGGGACAAAAAACCCCGTGGCGAGAGGAGGAAAAAAAAGAGAACTCTAATTTTCCCCCGGCGACAAAACGAGGGCGGGAACTGTGGGGGGGGGCCCCCCCAAGAAAGGACGGAAAAGGATTTTCGGTAAGTAAAAAAATCCCCTTTTCTCGCCAATAAATTGGGGAACACAGCACCCTGGGGGGTCCAAAGCATTCCCCGGGGTGGGTGACTAGAAAAAAATTCTCACAGTGAAAGCTCAGCCCCCTGCTACCCAATCCTTACGGCCGAAGGGGCAGCCGAGGCCAAGGGAGATTGGGTGAACCTAGACGAGGTAGGGCCCAGCCCAGGTGACAGGTTTTAAATCTGCAAAAGCCGAGGTTGAAGCCGAACCAACCAGGCAGCCCCAAGTCGGGGGAGTGAGCCGTGCCTGGAATATGGACCGGATCCCGGTGGCAAAAGGGAGCCTAGAGTCGCCCAGCCCCTGCATGGACCGTCAGGAATGAGGACCATGGCACCTAAAGAATCCAAGCAAGATAGAAGAAAGGGCCCTGACCAGCCTCCCCCCAAGTAACAACTCCCCAAAGATGAGGGACGAGGGGCAAAAAGAGAGTAGGCCTGTCTTCATCGAATGACAGATGAAAAACCCTCCTAGGGGGGAACCTAGCGGAACAAGCACGGTGTCCTTTTTCTTCCCCCAGACCCCCAAAAAGGAGCTTGCGATAGAGCTGCCGTCCGACACTTGGTGATAGAAATATGGCCACCCTTCCATAAAAAGTAAACACAGGAGACTTCCCTGGAGGCCCGAAAAGGTGCGCCTGTTGATTTTCCAAAAAAGATTGATCCCACGGTTGATAGGCCTCCGAACCAGAGGGACAAATTCTGACCCCTGCAATAAAAAACTTTTTTGTGAGCGGGCGTTGCGCCCAGATCGGGGAACCGAACCTGCCTTTAATGGGGGGGGCGAGCCCAGCCCGGCTAAAGCGAAAAAAAATAACAAAAACCTGCGAAACTGCAGGCACGTCTGCCTCCTCAGAACTGAAAACTGATCAGCCTGGGGTCACAGGAGGGATTTTAAAGGCCCTCGGGGCCGGGTCTAAAAGTCTGATCCGCCTAGGTCCGCCTCCCGAAGGCAAGGGCCCTATACCCAAAGGTGTGTGCCCCCCAAAAAGAATTATTGGCGAGAAATTTCCCCTTCTGACACACTGACAGCCAAAGATGTGCCAAATGATTAAAAGACTTTCCCAAAATTTCCATTTAAATCTTCTAAGAGTACTTTGATTGAGAGGGTTTTTTTAATCAAAAATTAAAGCTTAAAAATAAATGTATATTATTAATTTATTTTTTTACTTTATTAAGTATCCCTTTGATACGAAAATATACTTGAACATAATTAATTTCTTGTATGGATATTTGAGATGCTAGCCCCTCTCTTTTTATGGCAAGGGATAAAATTACTGAAGGAAAAAATGGGAAAAGGTGCGGGGACTACAAATCTGATACGTTGTCATACCCCCCTTCCTTGGTTTATGGTCCACTACCCAAAATCACCTTTTCAAACCTTTTTG
>JAODAL010018286.1:0-75186 GCA_025379985.1 Phyllomedusa bahiana
GGGGGTCATGGGTTTGGGGCTATGCTGCTTTTAGGACAGGATATCAATGTCCTGTTCAAGTAACATAAAAGGGGTTTAAATCATACTGCCCTTTTGTCACTTTTTTAATTTGTGGGGATTCAGTTTAAAAGGGGCCGGGGTGGGGGTACAAGAAAGGGAAAAAGGTTTAAAAGGTTGTGACTTTTTTTCTGTGACTTTTATAACCTAATTTTGGTTTTTTAAAAATGTAGCACGTATCCCTTTGAAATGTTGTGGGTGTTAAATTTCAGCTTCTCCAGCCTTGTTTTTTGGGGGTAAAAAGAAGGTTTGTTGCCTCCCCATAGACTTTAAAAAGTTTAACCGCGCATTTAAAAAATGCTCACAAACGAAAAACCTTTTCGATAGCGGCCCCACCCATCGACTATCGATCGATCTCGATAAACCAACCAATCGCCAACACTAGTCATTTCAACGCTGCCCTTTTTTCTCACCTGTCCCTTATCTTTGTGTTTTTTATTTACACTGAAATCCAGTGGGGTCCAATCCCTCCTGATCCCTCCCCTTGCAATTCCCTAGCGGGGAAACCATTTACATTCGTACAGCCCCCTGGGGCATTTACGGGTGTACAGAATGACTCCCGAATTAAAGGGGCCCTAGCAATTTTTTTGTCTCCACACCTAGCTGAAACAGACTGCCCGCAGATTGTACAATAGAAAACAAAACATTTTTTTACCCTGCCCCCTAACTCACCTGCAAAACACGCAGATTTTGTTTCCTTTTTAGAAAAACGGGAAAAAAATTTTCCAGCTGTGAGAGGAAAAATCATGCTCCCGGGTTAGATTTAATGCAGCCGTGGTATTTTATACAGCTCTTAAAAATAAACTTCATAGGGAAAGACACATTTTACATTTGGGGCTCAGGAGGGGGAGGTTAGGGCTCAGGCCACAAATGAAGGGGGGGGATGTCATCCAGCTGGGAGGGAAGAAACCCCCTGCTTCACGAGCTGGGGAAACTAAGAAATGGAAAGAGCCCAAATAAGGAAGCGATACTCCCCCTTTTAAACCCTTTGGGGGGTTTTGGTTTATGCTACAGGGAAAATTCTACTTTTGGGGGTGAAAAAAAACATTTTCCCTTTTTGTGACCACAACACAGAACAAAAGCTTAAATTACCCCCGGATCTAAATTGCGGCAAAAGAAATGAGCAACCCAAAAAATTACCACTTTTTTAGCGTGTTTTAAAATGGCGTTTTAAATTTTACAGCACAAAAACAAAAAAAACTTGAAATTTAAACCTTCGGGTTTTGAATTATCTACAGGCCAAAAAAAGTTCTTGGGGGGGAAAACGAACGTTTTTTTTAGTGACCACAACAAACGAACAACGCTTAATTAACCCCTAGATTTAAATTCCCCAAAATAAATATGCTTCCCCAAAAATTACCAGCCTTTTTTAGCGGTTAAAATGCTGTTTATTTTACAGTACACAAAACAGAAAAAACTTGTAATTTTAAACCCCGGTTTTGAAATATGCTACAGGCAAAATGTCTTCTTTTGGGGGTGAAAAAGAACGGGGTTTTTTTTAGTTAAACCCTTAAAAGCGAACAATGCTTAATTTAAAAACCCGGAAATTTAAAATTTTCGCAAAAGAAAAAGGGGGCAACCCCCAAAAATTAAATGGGATTTGGGTTGTAAAAAAGCTGTTTTTTTTAAATTAATACAACAAGAAAGGCTTAGATAACCCCTTGGGTAATTTGATATCCCGAGGGAAATGTGCAAAGCATTAAAAAAGGGTTTTCCCGCCCGCATTGGGCGCCCCACGGGAAATTTTTAGTTCCAATTTCCCCCCAAATTCCCGAAATTTGAACGTAAAAAGAAGCAATCTCTGAAAAAGTGTGAAACCCCCAAAAATCGCTGTAAAAATGAGTTTTTTAGATGAGAATCATAAGCAGCCCCCCCCTTCCCCTACTATTCGAGGCGGTATGAGCCCCCGCGTCGCGCCGGACTTATTTTAGTGGGTGACGTAGAGAAACCCGCCGGGCTCTGATTGGCTTCACTTGCACATGTCATGTGGGCTACCCCCTTCTTCCCCCGACTTCTTTCCCCCATGAAAGTTGCACCCATTTTATAAATTAAAAACCATTTCGTTCCCAAAAAACCCCAAACTTCGACTTCGTTCAGAATCGAATTTTCCAAAATTTCTAAAAAAATTTCAATTTCATTAGAATAAATTTCCCCTACTCTAATAAATTATCCTCGAATTTTTTCCCTTTTTAGGTGGAGAACGAATGTTATCTGCTGTATATATACTTCTTTTGCTCTCTCATTTCCTAGTTCAGTTCAATTATTTGGCACCACTTTCTCCCTGTTGAACCTGTTACATTTTGGGGGAAACACATTGGAATAGGTTCATTATTTTATAGGAAGTGTTAATGCAGATTTGAATTTCACTATAAAAGGGATCTATCTGTATAGTGCATATTGTAACAAAATAATTTTTCTACATAACCATTGTTTTTTTTTAGTCTATTTAGTTTTTTCTTTTCTTTCCCCTACTTTGGCCCCTTCAGGATTTTACCCTTCAAGGTGAAAGCCCCACATAGATTTTTCTTCACTAGGGTACATTAGGATGAGTCTTATCATTGTTGTAGTCTCTTTCTATATTGTATAATAAAAGTTAAGCCTTCATTTCTATTTCTGTATATACCTTTTTCTGTGAATTCTTATGTTTTTTTTTCATGGGTTTTGATCCTAAAGTATCTTTCATGTGACAAATCTATCTATAAATTAGCAAAGATTACTAACATTCTGTTCTCCCTTTGTCATTTTGGAATTTTAAGTACAGAATAGTAGGAAAACTATTTTTTTTTTCAATTTTAGCACAGGGCCTCAACATAACAAAATAAAATTAAAAAAAATTGAAAGGGTACCCGTGATGACATGCTAAGCTCTCTTGCAATGGCTATCATGAAGCATCACTACTAAGCAAGCAGATTATAAAAGCTCATGCAGTAAATGTATGCCTCTGGTAAGTAAATGTTCCACCCAAAATAGCAGAATTATACCATTAGTGTCTCTACCTAGATATTGTGTCTTTTAAGCAAACCCTAACATAACAAAAGTTCCCCTGATTGATCAAATAATTAGT
Organism: Phyllomedusa bahiana; assembly: GCA_025379985.1. Lineage (NCBI taxonomy): Eukaryota > Metazoa > Chordata > Amphibia > Anura > Hylidae > Phyllomedusa > Phyllomedusa bahiana. The sequence continues at coordinate 3,122 of JAODAL010018286.1, forward strand.
ATTCACTTAATACTATTCCTAAAGATAAAATGAGATGTTCAGGCTAAAGGAGTTTCTTTTCCAGCTGTTTCACTGAAATGTCAACAACATGGTGCAATTCGGCGTGTGTTCTTTGCATCACCCTGATCCTCCAAGATAGAAGCCTTCCTTTTAACCATATCTGCATCTTGAGGACATGGATGCAGTTAAAAATGGTTGGCTACCATGGTCACGCTCATGTTTTCCTGCCCCGGGGCCGCCATTAGTTCTCTCTCTCATTCCTGTTCCACTCTGTCCTCCAGCTGCTGACCGACATGCGCATAGCCGCTCCATAGGGCTTCTGAGCGCTGGCTCGCTGAGATTTAAAGGGCCAGCTTGGACTTTGACCTCATTTACCTGCCACCTTTGACCTGATCTTATTGCCCGGTCTTGACTATTCCTCTGCTTTACTCTTTTGTACTACACTGCACCTTGGCTGTTACCAACCGCGAATGGTCATGTCAGGGATAGTTACCTGGGAGTCCAGCACAGCAAAGTCCAGTCAGGCGTGTCGCTGGTACTGGGGAAGAACTGGGACTCTGTTCCTTGGCGTGGCTCATTCCATCTTCTCGCAGTGACCAAGAGGATACACGTCCTGTCATTCATGACAGTCTCTGTATAAAAAGGCCCTGCTACGTATTGACAACCATCAATGTGCCAGGGCATGGACACAAAGGATTTGCTATTTCAACCGATCAAAAGGCAGAGCATAAAATGCAGAGGATCAGCAGTGACTGCTGCTTCATTTTTACTTCCATTTTACAATATTACACCATATTCTGCTACTTAGCTCTGTTATTGTACATCAGCAATTGCTCTTATTTGTTTTTAATAATCCATGTATTACTTTGCCTTAAAGATAGTTTTACACCGAATAGCTTTTGGTCTGCAACAATTTTCCTGTTTTTTTTTTTACCATTTTTTCGGAGGCAAAAAATGCAATGACCATATGATTGCTCTTATAAGAAATACTACAAAGAGTGCATTTCATTATCACTTTTGATATTTTGTTTTTCATCAGATAAGTTTCAAAGGCATCTCTATAGGAATAGTAATAAAAAAGAAACTATAGAATATGCACTAAAACTGTTAATATAAAAATACCACCATAAAAAAAATGCTTGTGAAAAATGCAAAAAACTAGTCTTGACCAGGAAAAAAAAAACACACAAATAAAGGAAGTGTAATGAGAAATTGTATTAAGTTTTTTTGTTGTTGACTTTTAACATCGCTAATTGATATTTATAAAAGTTGTAAAATAAATTAAAGGGGTTTTGCCACCATGTAATGTTGACGTGGGAACCTCCAAAATGGGTATTTAATCACTTTTCTAAATATATGTGATTAAAAAAAGTGAAAACTCTGAGAGCTACAGCATTTCTCAACCCCCCTTGGTTACCACAAAGCTTCCCCTAGTCACGACCCAGGAGCTGAAAGGCCACGCTTGCGTGAATCACTTCTTATCTGATGACAGGCAGAATGAATGGTCTTTTAAGGCACCGGGTAGCAATATGTTTTCTTTTGTATACAGAATAACTAGCAGTAGTGTTATTAGATCCCTGCTTTATCTGATGAAGAAGCTTTCAATCTGCTGTTTAGAATAGGTGTTCTCTTTTGTATAAAGAATTCACAAGTTATAGTTTCATTATTTGAGTGAACATGTCACAGGATCCCCTTATGCAGCTCTGTGCTCTGGCTGTGTGTGTCTGTGTGCAGCTCTGTCTCTTGCTGCGTGATTTGTTTACATTACATTAGCTGCTTAGCAGATAAGGTTTCTCCTGACAGCGCTGTCTGAGGCTGTGTCTTGCTGTATTGAATCCACTGTTGTACTGTTTATTAGTTCACCTAAGTTTTGAGACGCTCCCTTTGGATTCCTCACTCCCCCCTCCCCTTTCCCTCTCGCCGCTGCAGCGTCATGACTCCGCGTGATTTGTTGACATCTTGCTCTCATACTGAATGGAGGTCAGTACTTGGTCTGGTGGCAAATCCCCTTTAAATATCCCAAAATGTAATTTATTGTGTATTGAGGCTTAGTAAGTATAATTCATGATAATAATATTGAACTAACAGTAGAATTGCCATTTTTTTTAAATTTAGAAACATACAATATCTCATTAACTATGACTTCAATAAAATCTCCATATCATTAAAACACCACCAAAATAAGCTAGTTCAGGTTTGTGATAATCATTATTACCTTAGTGATGCATTGTTTTCAATGAGTTCTGCTCAAAGTCATTTTTACTTTGGAAGATAGTGTAAATGGACTTGACCTCGGGGCCTTTAATGAATAATGCATTGTGTAGAAAATGGTGCACTTAAAGGGGTTTAAAAAACAAGCAGCTTTGCAATATATGTTCATTACAAATGTCCTGCTGATTTTGAGCTTGCCCTGTTAGTAGTACTACATCAGCTTCTCAAGTTTCTACAGCAGCCAACCTGTTGATCCTTATCTTACTGGCTGTCAGGTCTGTATGACTCATCACCTTTGAAGACAGGTCTGAGCAGAGCGCCCCTCCTGCACAGAATGCTTCTGTAGTGGAGGGAGTGGGAGGGAGGACTCTGGCTTCTATGTCCGTGCTGCCTGGATTAACCCTGTGTGTCCTGCTTCCTCCCTGCTCTCTACACAGATAGATGTGACAGCAGTGACCCTGTGTGTTACTATAATCATGATATGTCTGTGGAGCTGTAACTATAATAATACTATACAGATCAGGGAGGCTTGTGAACAGGTCATGCTGTGCTGTACTAGTGACACTTCACAGCTTCCCTGCCTCTGGTCTGACAGGGTGTGGTTGGGGCGGGAGATGGGGAGATATGTAAGCTAAGCAGAGGGTGTAGGAGCACTTGCGTCCCCTGTGTTGTGGTCTTGGCAATCATAGACCTCTCCACACTCATAGATCAGCCCTAATACAGCTGATCTAGATGCCTGCAGAAGATCTAGGCAGGCACACACAGGGTTAACTCTGGCAGCAATCCCCCTGCCCCCCCTGCTGTATAGAAGTTACAGAGGAGAGCTGCCTGTGTGCTGAGGGGAGGGGGGAAGAGGGAGGAGAAGAGGCAGACAAGCTAGCACACCCCTCAATTCAACTCCCAGCCACAGACAGAGGCTGAAAGCTGTTAATGAGACAACTCCTTTAAGTGTTCTTTTATCTTTAGTTTTTGTAAAGAACATAACGAGTTGCAAAAAAATACAACAAAACTTTTTAAGGCCATGTAACAGCTCAAAGTCTAAATGATATCTTACCTAATAAACAGAAGTCTTCAACTGCAGTGTTGGACCAAAATATAAAAGTTAAATCATAAAATACCAAGACCCTTTTTATTTATGAGCAGAACATTATTCATCACGATTACTGCTCTGACTTTTATTTCCTTATACTTCATGTGAAATATACTTTTTGTTTGAGGAAACCTTTTTATCTGGTTTTGTGAGAGAAGCATTTCTAGGTCAAACTGTGCGGGGGTCCTCAGACAGAGAATCTGTAAAGTTACAGATGGAGAGATGACACATCACTTTCTTTTTTCTTTATTGGTATTAATTAAATAGTGTGATGACATTTCACGTGGATTTCCATAATACACTGACACTAAGGGCCACATGTATGAAAACTGTCTAGGTCTAAAATTCACTCTGTTGCCCATAGCAACCAATCAGAGTGTCCCTTTTTATTCCAGAGCACTATTTGAAATGAAAGGGGCGCTGTGATTGGTTGCTATGGGCAACAAAGAAATTTTTCACACGTGTGTCCCTAAATGTCCCACAATTCTAGTTCAATATTTTTCAAAAAGGGAAATGGGCAACAGAAAAGCAGGCATGGCTTACAGTGTGCCAAATTGTGCCAAATTGAGCTAATATTTTGATGCAAAAAAGTCAACCAAGAGGCAGTGTAAGGAAGAGAAAGTGTTTAACATTTCCAGTAAAAGGCACCATTTCTATGACAGTTTAGACAAGTTTAAATAATGTATACCTTCCACCTTCCTGGTTTAGGCCAATAATTACACAGTAAATAGGACTCAATACTATTTTAGATATGTCAGTTCAGCTTCAGTTCAATTTATTGCCTCCCTGTGTTCCCAGTCAGAGAGCTCCATTTTACAAATTTTGCGTAGGGGTTCAAGAGATCAAAGTTATGCATCTGTTTGCTGACTTTCGTAATACATGTAAGAATGAACTATAATGAGTATTGCCAAAGCTCCACTTGAGAATCTTCTCTATATGCTGAAGGCGCCAGTCAGATATGTACTACAGCTAACATCTGCCAACAGCAAGTGGGATCTCTATGGGATCAGACAGAGTAAAGCCCCCTTGTCACCCAATTGAATACCACCCAAATGCAAACACAAGGTACACAGTGGTTATCAGAATAGCCAGAGGATAGTATATGCCTGCTATCTTATTACTCCTAACTGTATAGCCTAAGTAAATTAACTGCCTAATTGACCTAAAGCTGATAAGGTTTAATCTTATTTCATGTCAGATATTGAGAAAGACTTGCATATGTGCCTCTCCATATAGTGTATGTAAATGTCTGGTTTCAACTGTGTGTGTATATATGTTCAATACGTTTTATATATATATATATATATATATATATATATATATATATGGTGTGAAGTTGATAATTTAAGGAAAAAGCATCAAAATCTGTTTTATCATTGCATTCTTATTAAGCTCATCAGATAGTTTGTTTAAACTGTTTTTGCTGCTATACATCCTTATGGAAGTATCAGATACCTTCAACACAGCTTTCCTTGAGACGGATGCAGTGCCTGCTATCAGCAAGAGATTCAAGGCCTCCCTCCTCCCCCAGATGATACAGAGAAGAGTTCAGAAATGTATCTCATCAAATAATGCCCTAATGCGTATGTAAATTATAATCTGTCTCTTAGCGACCGCCAATTAACCAATTATATAGTGATAGAATAGTCATGTGATTAAAATTCTATTGGAATGTAACTTATGGTGATTAATGCAGATTTATGCCTCAAACGGAAGGTGTGGGTTGATTCTCTCGAGCTCCGGCTGTCGACAACTGTAATAATAATATAATTCGGAGGAGACATTTAGTTGGGTAAAGGAGTAGTGGAAAAATACTTCTACCCCTAATTTATCGTTTTGACACTGGTAGTGTTTTGTCAGCATTCTCCTGATCTGGGTGGGGAATGAACCCAGGAACAATTGCTAATCAAGAGATTGTGAGTTGATCCACACGGACTGTATACCTTTTCTTTTTGCTGAAGTTAAGCCCCATCAGTTGGTTTTGTTTTTACTGTTCAATCTATGGCTAAATAAAGGCCAAATTCTTGGAAAAACACTTATTTTCCCCACTGTATGTACATATATACATACAGTGGGGAAAATTAGTGTTTTTCCAAGAAAATATATATGTATATATATAGTGAAGAAAATAATTATGAAAATATGGAAATATGTAAAGATTTAGACAGAAAAACACTTATTTTCATACATGTATACACAGTAGGGAAAATAAGTGTTTTTCTGTCTAAATCTTTCATATGCCAATAGCCAAGTGGGACACTCACATATTTTAAAAGTTCACCTTTTCAATTCAATTTCCAGAAAACTTTCACAAACTTAGTCAGAAGTGAGATAAAAGTTTTGCAGGCATTTGATCTTTTGATTTAATATCTGTCAGGGGCTTACATCAGATAGTGACAGTGGCAGAACATGCAAAATGCAATGCAAATGCAAAAAATAGTGAGACATATTAATATATATATATATATATATAATATATATATTTATTTATTTACACCATAAGGGTCCATCCATACGTCAATTTAGGTTTTAAAACTGTAAAGATCCGACTGTTAACCACCCCTTTAGTCCTTAATCGAAAATCTGAGTTGTGGTCCACACAACTCAAGTTTTCTTGAAGTTGAATTTCACAACCACCATTTTTTTTAAACAGAAACATGGAACATGTTCAATAATCTGCCATATTTCAAGAAAAAAAAAAAACCACGTCACAAACATTTTTATGTAGGATACGCATACTAAGTTACTAGACTGTGGGAGCCCATCTCATTTTGCTATGGGGCATTTTAATTTCCAGCAGATACCTCTTTAGACAATCCTTGTAAGAGAAGTGCAAATTTGACATGTTTCTATTTTTTTTTCCATTTTTTTTACAGTTGAAAATGGAATAACTTGATTGCTTTCAAGATGGTGACCATGTTCCGGATGCAGCCCAAAATATAGGCTTCCCTCTTAAAAGCAGATTACAAATTGGAGTGTGGAACAGAGACAGACCCACAGTAATCACCTAGTTCTGGCAGTCTGATTTAAAAATGAAATTTCTTTTAGTACAGTACTGGCTGTTCTGCATATTTACAGACCTGGTACTGTACTGTTGTAAATGTAAAGTAGTACTAGATTTTTGTTGTTATTGGATGGATGATTAGTTACTATTAGTTTTATCAATACTTTATGTAGAGGTTTTTTCGACTAAATCATTACAAAGTAATATAAAAGTCCAACCTTTTTTTTTCTTGCTATTTTACTATCAAACAATTTCTCATTCATAAATCAGCATTTTCGCCAATATTTATGGCCTAAATAAACCAATTTTGTTGCCTTTTGTGCTGAATTAGAATTAAACTATAAGGTTAGTGTGTACCATAAGCAAACAGACATAATCCGCAAGTATTTTATAGTCATACCATATTCAAACATTAATACTGAAATTATCTTTGATGCTCAGTCATTTTTGCCTCACGGTCAAACTGTTAATGTTTTTACAAAATGGAAAACAAAACATGTCAATTATCTTTGACATCACTCTATGTTTCAACCGAAGAAACGCCTCAAAACTGCCCATTGTTTTATATCACATTAATTGTTAAGCATAAGATGCCGACTCTTCTAAAACGCTATATTGCAGTAATTGTTTTACTTTATTTGCTTTAATTGATGACGTGCAGCTCCAAATGTTAACACTGAAAAGTGTAAGCATTGTTTTTTAGCATCAGTTTTAAGTTACTAGACTGTGAAAGCCCATCTTGTCTTTCAATGGGGCATTATGAATTTTTCTTACACCACGGAAAAAGCAGCAATAAGCTGATTTCCAGCAGGTATCGCTCTACACAATCCTTGTAAGTGAAGTGAAAATTTGACTTTTTCAGCTTTTTTACAGATGAAAAAGGAAAATGGAATTATGAAAATGGAATAACTTGATCCAAAATGATGGCTTTCATGATGACAGCCATGTTCCTGACATAGCCCAAAAGATAGGCCCCCCTCACTCAGTACTTGCTGAGGTATTCAAATACATCATTTTCCCTTTTGTTTCTGAAATAAAAGGGTGTCATATGACTTGACTCACCCTGTAGACTAATGTTTTCTTCTCTGTGCCTTCATTTTTGCATTTTTGATATTTCTTATTAGTGTTTGACCATGCCTACATTACACATCCATTACTGTATCGTAGTTGAGCGATTTTTATCGAACATAGTTGATCGGCAAGGTTTTTTAATATGGTGATCGAAATTCCAGATCATGCGATAATTAAGGGTTAAAATCTAGCATCAGTCTACTAAGATCGCTGATTATTAATCAGAGCAGGTTGAGATGATTGAGCGACGTCATTCTGGGGATGTTGTATGGTTGCGAATTGGCTGGAAAAATCACATGACCCTCGTTTTACATAAACAGCGATTCCTGTTACATAGGATAGGGAACCTGCGCCTCTGCCTGTGGCCAAACAGCTCAGCGAAATTAGTCAATTTACAGCACAATAAAACCTCTACTATCTAATAGCTGTGATCCTCCAATTTAGTTTAGATTAGAGATTTGAAGAGTATATGTGTAATTTAGCTATGAGATTTAAGCAGCATCTACCACTGTAAATCACGGCAGGGGGGAGCAAGGGGGGCCCCCCCGGTGCGAACACAGACACGCTCTAATCTATAAAGAACACTGGATAAAGTTCACCAAGACTTAGTGTAGACATTGTAGTGGACATATCTTTATTATTAACGTTTGCTAATTGAAATATTTCCTGGAGATGGCAGCCTGAACTTATATTGATACACATCATTTCTAGTAACTGCAGGTCTCTTGTTAGGTGCAAACTCCACTTTATATGAACATATAACATTTCAGATATTGTTCATATTAATTTTAACCCATTACCAACCTGTGACTTTGATATATACACCTTGCAAGTATAACTTACAATCCAGCAATCTTGTAGTCAGCTCAGGTTGTTTGTTGCCAAAAATACCACCGTGAACAACGAAAACATAACAGTTAACGTGTTTTTTATTACTTTGCGCACCCAGCATTGTTCATATGATGCAGCGTTCAACACGTAAATGTTAAAGCAGCAATTCTATAATTCACCACAGGTGAAATAAAGGTGCAAAAAATACTGTGTATCATAACGAAAACATAACAGATACTTGTTTTTTGAACTTTTGCACACCCACATTGTTCATCTAGACGAACATCCCTCCACGTAAATCTTAAAACAGCAATTCGATATATCACCACAGGTGAATTGAAAGGTGGCAAAAAAATACCGTGTGATCATACGAAAACATAACAGATACGTGTTTTTAGTACTTTTGATTTTGAGCACACCCACCTTTCATATGACTGCAGCATCAGGTAAATCTAAAAAACAGCAAATTCTATCTTAACCACAAGGTGAATAGAAAGCGTGCAAAAAATACCGTTATCAAACGAAAACATAACAGTTTACGTGTTTTTTGACTTTTTGCAATCACACCCAACATTTTGTTCATTACCGAGCAGCATCCACGTAAATCTTAAAACAGCATTCTATATTCACTTCACAGTGAAATGAAAGGATGCAAAAAATACCGGTTTTATTATACAAACATAAACAGTTACGTGTTTTTTTGACTTTGCACCACCACAGCATTGTTCATTGACGCAGCATCCACCGTAATCTTAAAACAGCAATTCTATAGTTCACTCACAGGTGAATTGTAAAGGTGCAAAAAATAACCGTTTATTATACCAAAACAAAACCAGACTTTTTTTTACGTGTTTTTTGACTTTTGCACACTAGCTATGTTTTCAATGACGCAGCATCCCAACGAAATCTAAAAAACAGCAATTCCAATATTCACCAAAGGTGAATGAAAGTGTGCAAAAATTACCGTTTATTATACCAAAACATAACAGATACGTGTATTTTTGGACTTTTGCCCTGTCCAATTCTGTGATAGACACTTTGCAAGTTAAATTCTGAATCCAGCAATTTGTTTTGATTAGAGTGATTTGAGAATAGCTGGATTTGCCGCCTTTTAATAAGACTTTCCAAAACTATTCCATACCTTCTCCAAATTTTTAATTTCTGAACATTGGAGCGAATGCAGGTGGTAAGCGAGCCAAAAGAGTGGGGTAGCCATGGAGTAGAGATACGAGAGAATGTGCCATCCATGCTGGCGACAAAACAACAATGGCCAGCGTCGTCAGGTTTCAGGACCGTCCAGGCCTTCATCGCTGGGTCCAGCCCTGTGGAATCTAAGTATCGAACACGTCGCCAAATGTCCTTCAGTGGTTAATGCAATCCTGCATCTAGCAGTCATACCCCTCGACCTCGCAGTCGAGTGCCAACAAATGTCGTCATCAGCACATCACAACCGTCCTACCATCGAAGCAGCCCAAATGTCAACGTCGTGTACCCACCACCTGTGGATAAATCATTGTCTGCGACCTCTTTGATGACAAAATGGCGGTTGGGGTCAGAGCAATGTTAAAAGATCAAGAGAAAGATTTAGTATCTCTGACGCCCAGTTTTACTGATTCATCAAGGAAGGTGAAGGGAAAGCCGGTCAATCGGCAAAAATCGCCGGGCGGTCGGCAACCGCCTTGCAGTGCACCCTTGTTGTAGCCCCACTTCTGATGCAGAAAGTCAGGACGACCAAGCGTCACATGTGTAGATGATGATGTTGAGACGACATGCGAGATCCCATTCTGGTCTTTTCCGCAGAGATTATTGCTTGCGACGCTTCATCAGTGGAGAAGGAAGAACATGGGGAGTAGTGACATACGGGTCCCGTCCATCAAAAAGGGAGAGGGCGGTCCGCAGAAGTCCGCTGATATGATTTCCTCCGCCAGCCGAACGGTCAGCGCAAACCCCGCTTCCTTCGCTATCGCTGTCTAAAAAAGGTCCAGGACCTCTCAAGCCTGGGCCTCTTTGACCAAGCCTCTGATTCACCCAGCGATGTCATAATGCCGCTGCCATTGCCGTAAAACGCATAAAGTAGAGCAAAACCATAAGTGGTTAACCACCACCAACATTTCTAGTCACATGCAGCGAATGCATCGTTTGAATGGAGGACACTAGGCCGAAAAAAGGCCAGACCGAGCCCGGCCTCCAACCCATTGTCACGGACCCTTCTGTCCCGCCTCCTCCTCCACCTCCGTCCTACACCAAGCGAGTCGCTCAGCTGCCCATGTACTCACGAGTCATATCAGGGATCAGCCTTCCGCTTCAAGGCCTCCACCGTGCAGCCACGAGTACCCACCAGCACCACGCGAGAGCCCATCCTAACCCCCATCTCCTTCCGCCAGTTTGACACCTCACGCCGTACACGACCAGTCCTAGCAGCCAGCCTTCTGTCTTCCAGTTTGGGAGCAGAAGAAAACACTTTAACCCAAACCATCCCAAAGCCAAAAGCCTAGATGTCGGCATTGCCAGGCCTTTTGGCCTTTGGAAATGTTGCCTTTTCCGGTCTGTGGACACAGATGGGTTCCGCCCGTCATGGCCCGCTGCCTGCCCCAATAACCAGAAGCCGATCAGGGCATTTCGTTTGCCAGCAAAGCCATCCCTGCCCTGCCAGCCACGTGTCATCTAAAATTTCAAGACGCAATTTGCGTTGTCCTGCATCTGTGTCCGGAAAATCATCACCCACCGACACATGGACTAGTAAGCCAGCCAAGGCCCGCTATATCTCTGGACAGCTCACTGAGTGAGCTGGGTGGATGTCTCTAGGGGTCACGGTGGCTCTCAGCTCGCGCACCTCTTCAAAACCGCAGGGATGGTGCAGGCGTCTTTCCCCCAAGGTCCCGTGGTGGCATCAACGGCCCAGAGGACACCATTCCGTGTTGAAAATAAATCTGCCTTGAGACCGTCCACACACAGGTCAGGAGCTGTTGACCGCTCTAATCAACAGACCGAGCGCTGGGCTGGGTGACAAAACCTTGTGCCAAAGCAGGTGTGTGCGATATACGGGCGAAAATCTGCTGCCATCCCTTAGATCGGTAGTCTGGAGCACAACCCCATGCCTGGCACATGTTCATGAACCATTGTCGTCCAGAAACTTTCTAAAGAGCTACCACAATCCCACCCGGGTCTGACTTCCTGCTGAAAAGGCTCGAGTCTGAGGGTTCGAACATCCGTCCGTCCGCACCCAATGCTTGATGCCCGCCTGCTTTGACGTTGCAGCGTCAGCTCGGCCTCCGAAGTCGGCCCGTCAGACCGTCTCATTGTTGACTTGTCAACACGCAGGAAATCCACCCTCCACAAGCTCCAGCGGCAGTTGTGGCAGCAGCGCAATAGCCATTAAACGCAGTACCGAAGTGACACATGGCCTGACAAGCAGCGGTACGGACCTCGGGGTGTTTGAACCACACCGAAGAGTGGAGGCAGGTAAAGAGCTCTGCACCATCCTGCCAGATTGAAGAGCCACCAAAATGGGTCATGTGCGACATGCCCTTGTCAGCATGAGCATTGTGGTGATCTTAGTTCTGGAACGATCGTTTGAACACTCTGAAACAACAGGTCCTCGCCAGCGACGGAGGAGGAGACGGACACAGATGCGGACAGTGGAGCCTTTCTCTCCGTCAAATCCACAAGCCCACAGTTTCTCAATTTCATCGGTCTTCATTAGGCAGTGGTTCGGGTCCTGAGCTAGTGCAAGGTGGCGCATCAGCTCTCGGATCTCATCTCCGGCAAGTCATGGCTGGTTGAAGCTGTGCCGGAGCAGCGGAGAGGGAGAGGAGGAGGAGGTATACCTAGACAGCCGATGGTTAACCGACTCCCTAGCCCTTGGAAAGAGGTTGGCGCGAATATGAGGCGAGGAGGAAGATATGAATATCATGTTGCTAGTTCCCCTCGACTCTGAGCATAGGAAATCAATTAGGTCTCCCTCTCTCACAGGAGTGCTTGATGATGCTTTCATTCCTCCAACATGATCCTCGCATTAAGGCCATCAAAATGAACAACAGTTACTGGTGGCCACCCTCCGATTCCCCGTACAAAACAAAACTCAGCACTTTCCTATCCACCCACGCCAATAAGATTAAAATGCAGGAAATGGAACCTTGCTGATTGATCAATCTGGAGACAACTGTTGCGTCCTGCTCACGTTTTCGCCAAAATTACACGGAGGAACAACATCAGCGACGTGGCCAGCAGTAAGAGTGCCCAAGTAGGCGAAGCGGCAGCAGCAGCAAGGTGGCGAAGCCAAATGTGTGACCTCTGGCAATCTTAATTTTACCACCATCACCAACGCATGCAATTGCAGGGCACACATTCCAACACACAGAGATCAGCTAAGATCATGGTGCACACTATCTGCGTCTCACACCGATGTTTTTGCATTTGTTTCCGGACCCAATAGACATCTGGGTACCAAAATGGACGAATGGGCCCAGCAGGCTCGTCACGTCCCATAGAGGGTGTTGTCCTGCCCACAGCCAGCGTCATATCTGAGCGACCCTTCAGCCACAGCTGAGTTCATTACAGACAAACGCATATCCGGGCTATCCGACAAATAATGTGGATCTTTGACTTTCATCAAGATGAATCAGGCATGGATCTCTGATGAAGGATAGTGGCCCCAATTGCCGAGGTCACCTATTAGTATTGCCGGTCCCTACTTCACATTCCTTTTCAAAACAGATATGGTCCTCCTTGAAAACTTTTTTTAAAATATCATTTCTTACTGCAATTTTATTCTCTTTCCCCCTCTTTTATTCTCTCTTTCGCGTGAGTAGACTGTAAAAGACAGCAAAGTATCATGACCACACCGTATTCCATTTACACTTTACTCACGTTTATCTAAGAAGTTTTTCGCATTGTCAATGGTTTTGAGGTCATGTTGCTGTGAGATACAGCAATAATATGGTCCCTTTGGAAGCAGAAATGTGGCATCTAATTGTCATTTCTCCCTCACAATTTTTAATAGTGGGCTGAGAAATCATATTTTAAAATTTTTTTGGGTCAAGTAGCAGTGAGATACAGCAATAAACATGGTCCTTTGGAACTGAAATGATGGCTTCTCAGTGGCATTTCTTTATCTCCCTCTCAATTTTTAACAGTGGCTGAGAAGTCATTTTATAATTTTTTGGGTTCATGCTGCTTGAAATGCAGCAATACACAGTCCATTATAAAAAAATTGTTTCAACAGACTTTGTTCTTCACAATTTGACCAAGAAGAGCTCAAGGGTCATGCTTTTGAGGTGGATTTTTGGGGCATTTTGCCTTTGAAATGCAGCAATACTACGAGTCCTATTTCAAAAAATGTTGTATCTAATAGACATTGAGTTCTTCACAATTGTAAAAGTGGCTCATGGGTCAGGTTTTAGAATTTTTTTTGGGGGCATTTTGCTGTGACAAGCATCTATACTACAGGTCCTGTTATAAATAATGTTGTTTCTAACAGCAATTGTTCTCACAATTGTCCAAAGTAGTCTCAATGGCAATCTTGGACTTTTTGGGGCCTTTTGCTGTGACATGCAGCTATCTACAGGTCCTATTCTAAAATGGTGTTTCTAACAGACATTTTTCTTCACAATTGTGCAAGAGTGGCTCAATGGGTGATGGTGCTGAAGAAACAGGAAATAGGTAGGACACGTTAATGGACACATAATGGCAAAATTACTGTTTTTTTGCAAGAACTATAACATAGCTAACATCCTCTGTATAAGGACAACCCATATTAATACACTAAAAAAAAGAGAAACCTAAGACCTGGTGTGGGATTCCATCTCCTATTTTAAAAAAGTGTTTTCTTAGAATTAAAACAACTACAGAAAGCTTGCATCGTACAAAAAGCTGTTAAAAAAATTCCCTCCATGAATTGTACCAGGGAGGTTCAGGAAAACTAGACAGATGTAGGTTTATTCAGAGGAACATGGATATGAGCACGACAGGAACAAAGTTACAGAGACAATTTCCCGTCCAGCAACGTTGAGTAAAAAGTTGAAAAAGAATTCCAAGCAAAATGCAAGGGCACCTGGGGTGTAAACAGACGTTAACAACCACCAGTATTTCCAATAGAGAGCCATTGAGGACCCACTCATACGGAGGGGCAAGCGCTACCCCAGTCTTGACAGTGTACTGAGGAAGGTCTGGAGTTCTCACACATCCGCTTCCGCACTCTGCTTCAGCACGACAGTTTTTGTACTGCCGTCATCAGGCATGTTTAACCTGCGAGTTAAAAGATGACGGACGCCAGCCTGGGCTCTCACCCGCATCCACGTAACTCCGCCCTGGGTCATGCTGGTGTCACAGGACAGTTCTAGTCCAATGTCCAGTGTCAACTAAAATGGGAGGTTGAAAGACTCCTTTTTTTTCCTTCCGGCACTTTGAGTAATCTGGGGTCAGAGCAGGTTTAATGGATCATACTGTGGCCCATGACAGTGACAGAAAATGTCCAGTTCAAATCTAAAAAAAGGTGGGTTTGAAAGACTCCATTATCCCACTTTGTAATCTTGGGGGTCAGACAGGTTTTAATGGGACATACCTGTGGCCAGGAAGGGACACAGTAAATGCCAGTTTCAACTAAAATGGTGGTTTGAGAAGACTCCTTTTTCTGCACTTTTAAACTGTGGGTCAAGACATGTTAATGGTCATTCTGCGTTACAGGAACATAATATAGTTATGTGTCCATTCAACAAAAATGGTGGTTGAAATGACTCCTATTGCGGGCACTTTTAAATCTGGGGGGTCATGCAGGTTTCGGTCAGTGCTGCGTTACCAGAGACAGGGTAGTATTCAATGTCCAGTTCAATAACATGATGTTCAAATCTACAGCAAGACTGTCAACTTTTAATTTTGTGGGTGATGCAGGTTTATAGGGTCATGCTGTTGGTACATAGACAGGGATAGTGAAAATAGGCAGTGCAACTTTTTTTTCTGTGACTTTTATAACCTAAGTGTGTTGCGCTAAGATGTAGGCACGTACCATTTTTGGACTGTTGTGGATGGTAATTTTCAGCTTCTCCATCCTTGTTTAGGGTTGTATAAAATGAAGGAGTTGTTTGAGCTCTCTCCCGTAGACTTTAATGGTAATCGCTTCAAATCGTTGCTCCACTTACGAAAAACCTTATCGATGCGGCCGGACTATCGCCTATTGATGATCTCGATGAAGCCAACGCAATCGCTCAACACTAATTACTGTTGAAATAGTTCTCTACCTACATTTCTTTTTGAGAAAAATCTGTAAACTGTGTCAGTAAGTTTTTATTCCACACTCCAAGTTTAATAATCAGATGTTGAAGAAAACCATGTAGGACGTTTTCTTTTTTAGAATGGTTACCATTAAAATCTTAAAAGGATCCCATATGACCTATTATGGATATCTATCAAATCTCTTGTGTTTTTTCAAATCCCCCTATAAAAAACAGTGTTCTCATCTGCAAAATTCTGACCAACAATGAGATAATATTTAATATTCTATAAATTTAAATCCATTTTGTAAATCACGTGCCTTATATTGCAACACTTTTCTCAGATGCATATCTTATCCCACTCTGGTCTCTGTTTTTGGTCTTAAAGCCTCCTACTGTGCATACTTATGCCATCCTATTTTTATATTCCCAACAAACTTCAAGTTCACACCATGTGGCAAACCTCAATAATATATCAGGGATGTATTAGTCACTGATCAGAATTTGCAATCACTGTGTAAGTCCAAATGACTGAAATGAACAGAACACTGGAATGTTGTTAAAGCCAAATCCCAAAGTAAAGCTCAGTACTTCACATAAAATTTGTATTTATTTTATTTGTAGTCCATTACAAACAATCTGGACCACAGTTATCAGGCACAGGCATCATTGTCTTGCATGGGTCATAGAAGCATCTATGCTGGAGGAAGACCATGGCCCCAGTGTTATTCAGTAATGAAAATACAATATCACTCTGATCAGAAATTATGGCCACCAAAGAAGCTGGAGACATCAAGGCGAAGCACTATGGCATCAACACCAGTATCAGGTTCTGGTCCAGTTACCTTTGCCGGTCATCAAGTATGCAGACTACCACTAAATTGTAAATGCTTATGAATGGTCTCAGTTACACTTGATTGCCTCTCCTTCCCTTAAACTTCCTGGAGTTGTGTGGCACACATCCTGCAGTTCCCACATTGCAATGTTTACAAAAAGCAGTCATCAGTGTGTTTTGTAGCCAAAGGGTGTCCCACGTTCCATATGCCTTTCTTGACTCTTCCAATCTCTCTGTATCTATTTGAAACCTAGCTGATAACAACTCAGTACACTTTAAGCTCAGTGCCCACTTCCATCTGAGAGCATCCTGCTTTAAGTCTCGCAATGGCGGGGTCCTCTGGTCAATTTTAAGGTTGTAGTCTTGATCTTGTCGCGGGTAATGGTGGATTCCTAGACCACCGCAAGTGAATGATGACATAAGCCACGCCAGGTAGCGGATTCTAAGTAGCCCCCGGTAATCACCAGAGCCCTCGCAAATCGGGATGGACTTACTGGCGGCGTGATGCTACACGGACGCTACCCCGAACGTGACTGCTTGCTGATGGCGGCCCGGGGTATTGCGTGGTACAGAATCATAATCCAGAGGCGTAGTCGGGGACAAGCCGAAGTCAGGGCAGGCGGGCAAAGTTCGTGGTCCGAGACGGGCAATACGGGTGCAGGCGGCAGGTGGACAAACAGGCAAGGTCAGGAAACGTACGGAACGGAAACAGGTACACGTTAAATCAGACAGGATTCCAACACTCTCTAGACTAGGTAAAGCAAACCAATTAAAAGGCAGAGAGTTGCTGGGGGCGTAACCCCTTAAATAGGAACCAGCGCCTAGCAATAGACCAATTAACCCGTGCACCTGGCCCTTTAAAAATCCACCAGCCGTCGCGCTGCGCTATAGGCTCCATAGGCAGGGGGTACGCGCGCGGGCGACCGTGACAGACAGGATCAGCGTGCACCGGAGTGCGGAACGTCTACTGCACCGGCGCCGGACCGGGCAGCAGGGGGAATAGTCCACGGGCAGCCACGCCCCTTCACCGACCCCCTGCGGGCACGGGGGCAGCCGCGTGGGTGGCAGCGCGCCCGCGCCACCCCCATTCACAGTACCCCCCCCCCCCCCCTCTCTCCTTAGGTCTTCCCCGCTCCCCTCTTTTTTTGGAACCGGAAAGAGGACAGGTGACAGGTTGGCCTCATGTTCCCCGGACAACGCATCCTCCTCCGGCCCGAACCCCTTTCCAGTCAATCAGAAAAGAACCCGCTTCCCCTCACTGCTTCTCCCCAGCACCTCCCTTGACCTCAAATATTTATCAGAGTCGGCCACGGGATAGAAGCGAGACAGATCCACGGAAAAGTGATTTTTCCCCCCCCCAAGCACCACAGGTTGAGGGAGAGACATGGAAGGCGTTTGGGACACGCAGAGGTGGAGGCCATCGGAGCTTGTATGAGACCGGTTTAGTTGTCCCACAGTACCACAAGAATGGGCCCCATACTTAGGCCCAACTTGTAACTGAAAAACTTTGAGACCTCTCGGTTCACATATTTTGATCAAAAGTTGTTTAAGGCTGCCCACGAATAATGGAGGTCGTATTGAGCCCAGCGTGAGGCCTGATTGGCTCGATTGAGGAGGTAAAGATAGGCATAGGACTGCCGATTTATGAATCACGTTGAAAGTCCAGGGCAGCTTAAAACATCTTTTGATCAAAATATTGAACCAGAGTCTCAAAGTTTTTCATGTAAGGATAGAAGCATAGAAAGTTCTTTATTGATTGTCCACGTATGTTATTGCCCTTTTGCAGAAATGTGCGCTGGCGGCAGTCTGTGTGCGTACATGTATACATTACGATGTGTGCCGCAGCCCCTGCAGTGCACGCAGGGTTTAGCATAAGTATATTTTTCAGAAATGTTTTTTGTGTGCAAGAAACAAACGTTAATACTCGTTCCGATTGATTTAACCTATATGGGAAGGAAAGGGGTGCTTCGCATTGTGGTGTTTCTGTCCCCGCCACTTCTCACAGGCTGACATAAGCAGGGCATGCTATGCAGTAGGGATGTCTTTTCTTTATTTTTTCTCTCTGAATAAGAGGTCTGGACCCCGGGGAGGCCTGATTGGGCCCTTGGAGGTAAGATAGGATAGGATGCCCGATTTGAGACCACTTAAAATCGTGGGGACTTTAAACATCTTTTGATCAAAATTTTGTAACCGGGGTCTCAAAGTTTTTCATGTATGATAATACATAAATGCTTCTTTTAGGATTTCCCCTAGTGTATGTCTTTTGCAGAATGTGCCGCTGGGGGCGGTCTGTGTGCGTACATGTATAATTTCTGTGTGCCGCAGCCCGCCAGGGACCCCAGGGTTTTCATACATTTTTTCAGAAATGTTTTTGTGTGCAGAAACATACGTTTATTGGGTACATTATTTTACCGGTTGGAAAAGGGAAGGGGGGCTTCCGTTTTTTTGTTTTTTTGTCCCGCCCACTCCACACTGTCATGGAAGGGCCCGCTTTGCAGGTTGGGGTTTTTTATTTTTTTTTCTCTGAATAATGGAGGTCGGGTTTTTACCCAGCGGGGGCATTGGTTTATTGAGAGGAAAGGGGATAGGGCTGCCCGATTTGAGACCAGTTGAAAGTCGTGGGCAGCTTAACATCTTTTTACAAAATTTGTGGGAAACCCAGATCTCAAAAATTTTTTCATGTATGATAGTAGCAAAAATGCTTCTTTAGGGATTTCCACGATGTATTGTCTTTTTGCAGAAAGTGCCGCTGGGGGCGGGCTGTGTGCGTACATGTATAATTTAAATTTTTGCCCCCGCCCCGGGGGAGTGGGACCCCGGTTTGCATATTTTTTTCAGAAATTTTTTTTGTCAGAAACATAAGGTTTTTACTTGTGACATTGATTTTGACCGGGTGGGGAAAAGGAAGGGGGGCTTCCGTTTTTGTTTCGTCCCCGCCCACCCACAGGGTGTCAAGGGAAAGGGGACTTTTCAGGTTGGGGTGTTTTTTTTTTTTTCTCCTGAATAATGGGGGGTCGGTTGACCCAGCGGGGGGCCGATTTGGGTCGATTGAGAGGGAAAGAAGGATAGGACTGCCCCATTTTAGACCACGTTTTTAAAATCGTGGCACTTAACTCTTTTGATCAAATTATGTGAACCGAGAGTCCAAAAATTTTTTTATGTATGAAATGCATAAATGCTTCTTTAGGGGTTTCCACTATGTATTGCCTTTTGCAGAAATGTCCCCTGGAGGTCTGTGTCGTACATGTATAATTACATGTGTGCCGCACCCGCCAGTGGGACCCAGGTTTGCATACTTTTTTCGAAATGTTTTTGTGTCAAAAACATACGTTATACTTGGTGTACATTTATTTTACCCGGATGGAAAGGAAGGGGTCTTCCGTTTTTTGTTTCGTCCCCGCCCCCTCTCACAGGCTTCATAGGGAAGGAGCTTTGCAGGGTTTGGGGGTTTTTTATTTTTCTCTCGAATAATGGGGGTCGGTTGACCAGCGGGGAGGCCTGATTGGCTCATTTAGAGGTAAATTTGGGTAGGACTGCCCTTTGAGACCAAATTGAAAGTCGGGGCAGCTTTAAACATCTTTGATAAATTATGTGAACCCGGGGTCTCAAATTTTTTTAGTAAGATAGATAGCATAAATGCTTCTTTTGGGGTTTCCACTAGGGATTGCCTTTTTGCAAAAAGGGCCGTGGCGGCGGTCTGTGTCGTACATGTATAATTACATGTGTGCCCAGCCCTCCAGGGCACCAGGTTTCATCGTTTTTTTCAAAATGTTTTTTGTGCAAAAAATACGTTTTTCTTGTTACATTTTTTTTGCCTGGATGGAAAGGAAGGGGTGCTTTTGTTTTTTGTTTCTGTCCCCCCCCCTCTCACAGGCTGTCAAGGAAGGGGACTTTGCAGGTTTTGGGTTTTTTTATTTTTTTTTTCTGAATAATGGGGGTCGGTTGACCCCGCGGGAGGCCTGTTTTTCTCGATTGAAGGTAAAGAAGGATAACTGCCCGATTTGAGACCACGTTGAAAGTCGTGGCAGCTTAAGCATCTTTTACAAAATTTTGTGAACCCAAGTCTCAAATTTTTCATGTATGATAATAGCAAAATTTTTAGGGGTTTTACGGAGTGTATTTTCTTTTTTTCGAAAACCGCTGGGGGCGGTCTGTGTGCGTACATGTATAATTTCATGTGTGCCGCCCCCCGCCATGGCACCCAGGTTTGATACGTTTTTTCAAAAAGTTTTTGTTGCAAAAATACTTATACTTGGGTACATTGATTTTTCCTGGGGGAAAGGAAGGGGTGCTTCCCTTTTGTTTTCTGTCCCCCCCCACTTCCCCAGGTGCATAGGAAGGGCAGCTTTTGCGGTGGGTGTTTTTTATTTTTTTTTCTCTGAATAATGGAGGGCGGTTGACCCAGCGGGAGGCCTGATTGGCCGATTGAGAGGGAAAGATAGGATGGACTCCCGTTTTTAGACCACTTTAAAGTCGGGGCAGCTTTAACATCTTTTGATCAAAATTATTGAACCCAGATCTCAAATTTTTTTCATGTTGATAGATAGCATAAATGCTTCTTTAGGGATTTTTCCACGTAGGGTTTGCCTTTTTTCAGAAAGTGCCGCTGGGGGCGGGCGTTGGTACATTATAATTACAGGTCCGCACCCGCCAGTGCACCCAGGTTTGCATACGTTTTTCAGAAATGTTTTTTTGGCAGAAAAAATACGTTATACTTGGGTAATTGATTTTGACCTGGATGGAAAGAAGGGGGTGCTTCCCCTTTTGTGTTTTTTGTCCCCCCCCACTCTCACAGGGGTCATAGGAAGGGCACTTTTCAGGTTGGGTGTTTTTTTTTTTTCTCTCTGAAAAATGGAGGTCGGGTTTACCCAGCGGGGGGCCTGATTGGCTCGATTGAAGGTAAAAAAGGATAGGACTGCCCGATTTGAGACCACGTTGAAAGTCGGGGCGCTTAAGCATCTTTTGATCAAATTTTGTGAACCGAGAGTCTTTAAATTTTTTTTATTAGAAGATACTAAATGCTTCTTTTGGGATTCCACGTAGTGATTGCCTTTTTTCAGAAAGTCCCCTGGCGGCGGTCTGTGTGGTACATGTAAATTACATGTGTCCGGTGGGGGAATTTAAATTTTTTAGAAAATGGTTTTTTGGGGGGGGGTTTATTTTGTATTATTTTAATAAAAAGGAGGGGGGTTTTTTTTTTTGTTTTTTATTTTTTTTTTTTTGGGGGGTTTTTTTTTTTTTTTTTTGGGGTGGGGGGGGGGGGTTTGTTGGGGGGGGGGGGGGGGGGGGGGGGGGGATGGGGGGGGGGGTTGTTTTTGGGTTTTGGGGGTTGTTTTTTTTTTTTTTGTTTTTTTTTTTTTTTTTGTTTTTGGTGGGTTGGGGGGTTTGGGGGTTTTTTTGTGTGATGGTGGGTGTTTGGGGTTTTTTTGTTGTTTTTTGTGGGGGGTGTTTTTGGTGTTTGTTTTTGTTGGGGGGGGGGGGGGTGTTTGTTTTTTTGTGTTTTTGTTTTTTGTTTTTTTTTTTTTTTTTTTTTTTGGGTGTTGTTTTGGGGGGGGTTTTTTTTTTTTGGGTGTGGTTTTTGGTTTGGGTTGGTGTGGGGTTGTTTTTTTTTTTTTTTTGGGGTTGTTTTTTTTTGTTTTTTTGTTTTTTGTTTTGGGTTTGGGGTTTTTTTTTTGGTTTGGGGGGGTTGTGTGGTTTGTTTTTTTTTTGGGTTTTTGGGGTTTTTTTTTTTTTTTGTGTTTTTTTTAAAAATATTTAAAATTTTTTAATTGTTTTATATAAAGGAAAGGGGGGGTTGTTTTGGCGGGCCCCCCCCCCAACAGGGATAAAAGCTTTAGTTTGGGTGTTTTTTATTTTTTTTCTTGAATAATATCTTGACCCCAACCATTCTCATTGAATAAAATAATAGGATCCCATTTGAGACCACTTGAAAATCGGGGGGCTTAAGCATCTTTGATCAAATTTATTAACCCAAGTCTCAAATTTTTTCATTAATAGTTCTAAATGTTTTTAGGGGTTTTCCACGTAGTTATTGCCTTTTGCAGAAAAAGTCCGGCGGGGGTCTGTGTGCTACTGTATAATTACATGGTTTCCGCCCCTGCCCGTGGGACCCGGTTTGCATACTTTTTTTCAGAAAAGTTTTTTTTGTGCAAAAAAACTTTTACTTGGGGACATTGATTTGAACCCGGGTGGAAAGGGAAGGGGGGCTTCCCCTTTTTTTTTTCTGTCCCCCCCCCACTTAAAAGGTGTCATAAGGGCAGCTTTGCAGGGTTTTGGGGGTTTTTTATTTTTTCTCTCTGAATAAAAGGGGGTCGGTTGACCCAGCGGGGGGCCCTGTTTGGGCTCGATTGAGAGTAAAGATAGGAGGGGAACTGCCCGTTTGAGACCACGTTAAAATTTGGGGGGCATTTTAAGATTTTTTGATCAAATTATGTGAACCAGAGCTCAAAGTTTTTTCATGTTGAAAGATGAAAAAATCTTCTTAGGGATTTCTCTGTGACAGAGGCTTAAATACACTCCGATGCAGAGGTGAACCTGGTCAAAGTACCTTCAGGTTTGCTGCCTGTGAAGAAAATTTAATTTTGCTAAAATTGGGTTTTTGCCTGAATGGGCCCGTTCTTTCAAAACGGTTCAACCAAACTTTTTAAGTTTTTCTCCAACCTATCCCTAACCCTAACTTAGAGTTGTTAGGTGTAAGGGAATTTAACACGGGCCTATGTTGAAGTAACAGGAAGGGATGTCAGACAAAAAAATTAGCCCCTAAAACTTTTTAAAACAGCCGTGACCCCAACTAATGGAAAAGGGTTAGGTTACCGCCCGGATTTTTGGGGGCAATTTTTGTTTAAAAATCGAATTAAAAAACCCCAAAAAACTGAATTTGCTCATTTTTTGGTAAATTTTATATTTTTGTAGGGGAACTTAAACCGTTAAAAAGGAAAATTTCTCTTCCCCAATCTTTTTTTTTTACATTTTAAAAAGCCAGAAAAACTGATACATAGCCCTTTCCTTTTACCCCTTTTTTTATTTTTCTGATTAACTTTTTTTTAAATTTCGGGTTTTCTATATATGTTTTTAGGGGGGCAGCCATTTTGCCTAGTTGTTTTTAAATTAAAAAACATTAAGAGAGATGCTTTACAGCCTTATGGCCATAGGACCCTTTGTAACAGGAGCAGATCTTTTGGTTTTCTATAGGAATTTTAAAGGGCCCATCCCTTTTGGACCTGGGAAAAAAACAGGGGTTCGGGGAGGGGAGCAGGGGGGGGGGGCCCTTTCCAAATCTGAATAAGGGAATCTAAAAATTAAAAAACCCAAAAGAAGAAAATAATATTTAAAATTTAAATCCTTTTTAGTTTAGTTTAAAAAAATATTTTTAAAAAGGGTTGATAGTTTCCTTTATTCTTTAATAAACAAAGGGGGACACGAATCTAAAAAATTTTTAAAAATCTCTAATTTATTTGAACAGGAAAAGAACCCCAAAAAGGGGAAAACCCCTTTTAAAGGCTTTTTTTTTAAACTCCCAATTTTCAGAAATTTAAAAAGTCACATGAAAATGCGTTACTATGTTATTTTCCCAACTTCTTTGTAGGGGTACGGAGTGTACACTCCTAAATTTTTTTTTGGGCCAAATTGAAAATTTATTTTACTAGGGAAGGGTCATTGTTTTTTTTGGCGTTAACAAATTTTTGTCAGGATAATGCTAAGTTTGTGACTGATCCATGCCCTTTAAAGGGGTTTAATTTTGCTGTGTAAGGGAAATTTCAAAAGGGCCGAAATTGGGGGCCCCGAAATTTCGCCACATATTTGCGCTTTAAAAAGGGCAAAAATGCAGCCGAAATTTAAACGACAATTCATGCTCTCATAGAGAACTATGAATTCAACGTCGTTCCCCCCCGGCTTTACAAAAACTATGAAATTGAACGCGGGGGAAAAGAAGTGACAGGTCACCCTTGCGGGGGCAAATGCGCAGCTGCTTAAATAAAAAGGGGAAGGGGGGAAAATAAAGCGGTACTTCCAAACCACAGCGTACTGCGGCCTTTAAACGCACCTCAGTACGCCGTGAAAAACAACCCAAAGGGCCTAAACAGAATGGTGGTTCCCCTGGGCAACTAGGGTGTGGCCGGGGAAATATAAAATATTTAACCCAGGTTTTGGGGGGAGGGGGATTTATTTGGACCGTTGTTCAGTAAAGGATGGCATGAAAGAACGGACCCTGTCCAGAAGTCTGGTGTTTTTTCACCCCAAAATCAGGTGCTTTTCCCGTTCCAATAGTTAAAAGCTCCCGAAACCATTTCAGGCGAAATTTACAGAGCGCCCGCGGCATTTTGAATGCCCCTATTTGGGGGGAGCGGGGCGAGAGTCGGGGGGCACACTAAAAACCTTTCGAAGCTATAGTTTATGGTTTTTTTTACGACAATTCTAGGCAAAATTTACTGCGGGAAACCCAGGAAAAACCCACTTTCAAAAGTGGTTTCCCTGACCCAGAAAGGGCGAAATTAGCGAAAAATTGCCCCCTGTTTCCCATGACCGCCAGTAGAGGGGGTTCAAAAATTTCAGGCGCATTTATACATTATTATGAAACATGAAAATTGGCATTTACACAGGAAGGACAAACTTAGAAAGCTAGAAGACCTGCCACCTCTGCTATAGGCTTTACATATGGACTGTAAAGCGCATTCCTGGAAGGCTTGTCTTTAGGTGTAATAGCTAGCATGAAGTAAAGAACGGTTTGCATTACACCACCTTGTTTTTCTGTCTATTTTTCTCTAAACCAAGGGCCCTAGGGGCTCCTCATCTATATAGGGAGGGGTTTTTACAGAGTGTGTCCCTGGGGGAACATTGGAGGAACCCCCACCTACTTCCCCATACCCAAACAGACTGTAAAAGGGGCCAAAAAAAAACAAGAGAGGGGTTTGGGTCTAGCCCCTGTAAAACCGAACTAACACACCCAAACCTCTCCCCGCAACCCGGCGCATTACATAAATTGGGTCACGAAGAACAGGATTCAACTTTAATGCGTGCCCTATCAAGTGTTTAAAATATTACTTAAACACTTAAATTACTTATAAGTAAGTATTACTTATTTTCATCACATTTGCTGTGCTATAAGAGACTTTAAAATCAAAAAACTCTGTAAATTTTAAAAAGCATCACCCGTCTGTAAAAATGGCCGGGGAAAAGCTGTTACAAGTCCCGCCCCCCAAAAAAGCCCCGAGTACTGCTCTTTTGGGGAAAACAACATTAATTTTAAAAAGGCTGGAAAAAAGCCGTTTCAAAACCTGCCCGGGGAACAAGTCCCAAGGGGGGCCCTGGGGAAAAGGATATAAAATAAATTTTTTTGGGAAAGGGGCCAGAGGGAAACCCGCCCCTGAGTAAAAATTTCCAAAAAAAGGGGAGCAAAACAAGAAAACCCCCCTATAAAAGACGCTAGATTTATTTTTTTTTTTTGGTTTAAACATTTTCTGAAACCCAAATGCTCACCCCTGAAAGGATGTTAAATGACAGGGGAAGGGGAACCTGCTTCCATGAGTCCTTCACCTCTACCAAACCCGGGATAATTTCCAAATTTGTATGCTTTTTTTTCCCTTTTAGGCCCCCCTGGCTGCCTCGTTTCAGGGAGAAACACACACCCTCAGGGAGTGTCGGACGGGGGGTCAGGGCCCCCAGGGGTTGGGTTTTTCGGGGGCCCCCCCTTTCCCGTTTCTTTAAAATATTAACGGCCTCTCGGGCATAAAACGCCCCCCAAATTTTTTTCCACATAAAACGGGGGTGCGAACAGAACTGTATTGGAAAGAAAAATAGCAAGTTAGTCACATATCTGTTTTCTCACATATCAAAAACACAGGGCAAAAAAGGGTCCATCCCCTTTTCCCCCCCACCCACAAAAAATATCCCCCTCCCCCCACAAACAAAATCCCCCGCCCCCCCCATACAATTCCCCTCCACCCCCATAAAATATCCCCCTCCCCCCCAATTCAATTTTCCCCTCCACCCCCATACCCAAAATCCCCCCCACCCACATACAATATCCCCTCCAACCCCCCATTCCCCTATCCCCCCCCACCCCCCCAAAACAATATCCCCCCCCACCCACATAAAAATATCCCCCCCCCCACCCCCATGCCAAAACCCCCTCCCCCCCACATGCAAAAAATTTCCCCCCCCACCCACACCCCCTATCCCCCCCCACCCAATAAAAATATCCCCCTCCACCCCCCTGCCCCAAATTTTCCCCCCCCACCCCCCATGCCCAAAATCCCCCCCACCCACATGCCAAAACCCCCTCCACCCACATGCAATAACCCCCTCCACCCACAAACAATAAAACCCCTCTTTCCCCCCATACAATAAAACCCCTCTCCACCCACCCCAAAAAATTTCCCCCCACCACCCACATACAATAAACCCCTCCACCCAAATTTCAATACCCCCTTCCCCCCACATTTCAATACCCCCCCCCACCCCAAAAATGCAATATCCCCCTCCAAAAACATCAATACCCCCCTCCACCCACATGCAATTCCTCCCCCACCCCAAGCAATATCCCCCCGCCACCCCCATACAATAACCCCCCCCCCCCCAAAATACAATATCCCCCTCAACCAAAATGCAATATCCCCTCCACCCACATGCAAAATCCGCCTCCAACCCCCCCTGCAATATCCCCCACCCCCACATGCAATGTCCCCCCCCCACCCACATGCAAAATTCCCCCCCCACCCCCCCATACAATATCCCCCCCAAAACAAAATCACTATCCCCCCCCCACCCACATACACTATCCCCCTCCACCCAAAAATACAATATCCCCTTTCCCCCACTACAAATTCCTCCCCACCCACCCTTTCCCAAAACCCCCCCCACCCCATTTCAATAACCCCCACCATGTTTTCCCCCTTTGGGCAAAGGGCCCCCCCCTCCACCCTTTTAAAAAAAACACCCGCAAGAAAAAATAAAAAAATCTAACGCCCATTTACAGGGTCCCTAGGGGGCACATGTAAACCCGGAATTTTAAAAGGTTTTCCCATATAACCTACAAACAAAAACCATATAGAGAAAACCCCATAAGGTGGGCACCCGTCAGGTTTTAAAACCAAAAACACCGCCATATAAGGGGGACCAATAGAAGGGGCAGACACCAGCTCAGGTATAACCCACAACACCGCAATATGGGGACCCAAACAAACAACACCGCCCGGGAAAAACCTACAACACCACCCAATAGAGACCACAAAGAGGGCAGACACCCCCGCAGGTATAACCCCACAACACCACCATAAGAACCACTAGAGGGCAGACACCAGTCAGGTATAACCCACAACACCCACCATATAGAGGGGCCCCCATAAGAGGTCAGACAAAAAGCTCAGGTATAAAACCAAAAACAAACCCCCATATAAAAGACCACAAAAGAAAGGGCAGGGGAAACCCGTTTAGGATAACCCACAAAACACCACAATATTAGGGACCCCAAAAGGTCGCACCAGCTCAAAGGGATAACCTACAACACCAGGGAAACAGAGACCCCCATAGTCCCCTTTAGCCCCCGCTAGGGATTTAAATTACAAAAACCTCCATATAGCCACATAGAGGTCAGAAAACCAGCTCAGGTACAAAAATAAAAACACCTCCATATAGACCACATAGAAAGGGCCCGACACCCCTTTAGATTAACCTTTCAACACCGGGCCCTATAGAGACCCACAGAGTGGGCAGGGCAACCAGCTCCCGGTTTTAACCTAAACACCGCCCTATGAGACCACAGGTGGTTTAGAAAAACCACTAGGTTAAAAAACCTACAAAAAACCCCAAATAGACCCTAGAGGTCAGACACCAGCTCAGGGCACATCACATTACAGTGAAAACAAACACTGATCCAAAAATAGAAGTAAAATCAGGACCACCGGAGACTCCTATCAGAGGAGTCGTTCTCTTTTCTCATGAGTCGTTTTTTTATTCCCCCTTTTTTTCCCGGGTTTTTCCCTTCCACACCGCCCTGATGACTTGTCCCCGGGCCAAAAACTATCCCCGGGAGAAAATTTCACACAAAAATCTTGAATCCTCAATTTTTTTCCCGCCCTCTTTTCCCATTTCCCCCCTTGTACAAACTTCCCCGGGGGGGGAGAGCGGGGTACAACCACAAAAATTTTAAAGGGCCCAGTATCCTTTGGGGGGGAGGGGGGGGAGGGGGGGATAATGCTACAATTATGGGGCTGCTGCCTCCTTTTCCCAAAAAAAAAAATTAAAAAAATTTTTTTTTCCAGGGTTTGGTAGACAAGACCCTAGGTGGGAGGCAAATAGGCAAGGCCCCAAATTGGAGGTAGGTGGTTCCCCCCATTAGGTAAAACTGTAGGTAGTTAGGGGGCCCCTTTAAAAAGGCTGCCAAACAGTTTGGGACCCCCTTTAGGGATATTTCAGGCAGTTAGGGGTTTTTCCCAAAAAGTAAAATACAGGGGTTTTAAAGGGCCCTTAGGTAGTTCGCAAGGCAGTTAGGGGTCTCCTTTAGGGAGTATACAGGTAAATTAAAGGGGCCCCCTTTTACTAGTGTGCAGGAAGTCAGGGCCCCCCCTTTTGCTACTTTTTAGTAGTCAGGGCCCCTTTTAGTTTTTAGGGAGCCGGGCCCCCCTTTTTAGTCAGGGCCCCCCCGAAAAGGGAGTCAAAGGTTTCCCCTTTTGGGAGCCAGGGCCCCCTTGGGAGGGCAGGGCCCCCCCGTAGGTAGTCAAGGGGGCCCCCCCTTTTGCAAAGGGGCCCCCCCTTTTAGTCAGGGGCCCCCTTTTTGGTAGCCGGGCCCCCCCTTTTTTGGTTTAGGGGCCCCTTTTTTTACCAGGGAAACCCCCTTTTAGCCAGGGACCCCCTGTTTAGCCAGGGACCCCATTTTAAATCGGGACCCCCTTTTTAGCCCCGGGACCCCCCTTTTAGCCATACCCTTGTAAATGAGGGCCCCTTTTTTTAGTCAGGGCCCCCTTTTTAGCCGTGACCCCTTTGTAGTCCGGGACCCCCCCGGTATCAGGGACCCCCCCTTTTTAGGGCCCGGGGTTCCCCCCTTTAGTCAGGGACCCCCTTGAATCAGGGCCCCCCTTGTAGTTTGGGACCCACTTTTAGTTTAGGGGGCCCCCCCTTTAAGCCCGGGCCCCCCCCCTTTTTTAGGGCCGCCCCCTTTTGTAGCCAGGGGCCCCCCCCTTGTAGCCGGGCCCCCCCCGTGTCAAAGGGCCCCCCTTTTAGTCAGGACCCCCCTTTTAGTCCGGACCCCCCCCCCGTAGCCAGGGACCCCCCTTTTTAACCAGGCCCCCCCCTTTTTGCCAGGGACGCCTTGTAAGGGCCCGGGGACCCCCCCCTTTTACCAGGGACCGCCTTGGGAGTTTAGGGCCCCCCCCCCCCTTGTAGCCAGGGCCCCCCCTTTTAGCTTTGGGACCCCATTTAGTCAGGGCCCCCCCCTTTTAGCCAGGGAACCCCCCTTTTGCAGGGGCCCCCTTGTAGCCCCGGTACCCCCCTTTTGTCAGGGCCCCCCCTTTTTAAACCAAAGGGAAAACCCCCTTTTAAACCGGGAAACCCCCATAGCCCGGGCCCCCCTTGTAGCCAGGGACCCCCCTTTTGGGCAGGGGCCCCCCGTTTAGGCCAAAAAACCCCCCCGTAGCCAGGGCCCCCCCTTTTACCCAGGGGCCCCCCCTTTTAGCCCCGGGACCCCCCTTTTGTCAGTGCCCCCCCTTTTAAACCAAGGCCCCCCTTTTAGCCAGGGGCCCCTTGTTTGCTAGGGAAACCCCCTTGTAGCCAGGGGGCCCCCTTGTAGTCGGGGCCCCCCCCCCCCTTTTAGTCAGGGCCCCCTTGAGCCAGGACCCTCTTTTGTCAGGGGCCCCCTTTTAAACCAAGGGAAACCCCCTTTTTGTCAGGGCCCCCCTTTTAGCCAGGGGCCCCCCTTTTGCCAGGGGGCCCCACCTATAGTCAGGGGCCCCCCTTTTAGCCAGGGACCACCTTTAGTTTAGGGCCCCCCCCTTTTACCGGGGCCCCTTGTAAACCCCGGAACCCCCCTTTTAGCCAGGGGCCCCCCTTGGGAGTTTAGGGCCCCCCCTTTTAGCCAGGGGCCCCTGTTAGTCAGGGCCCCCCCTTGTAGCCAAAACCCCCCTTTTAGCCAGGGACCCCCCTTTAGTAGGGCCCCCCCCTTGTGCCAGGGGCCCCCCTTTTAGCCCTGGACCCCCCCTTTTTAGCCATGGGCCACCTTATCAGGGCCCCCCCTTTTATCAGGGGCCCCCCTTTTTTAGCCAGGGCCCCCCCCTTGTTGTCAGGGCCCCCCTTTTTTGTCCGTGCCCCCCCTTGTAGCCAGGGCCCCCCCCCCTGGTAGCCAGGGCCCCCCTCCCCTTGTAGCCAGGGCCCCCCCCCCCTTTTTAAACCAGGGCCCCCCCGTAGTTTAATAAAAAAAAAAAAAAAAAAAAAAAGCCAGCCCACTTTCCCGGCTCGGGCTCCTGCTCCGGCCCCCGCCTCCGTGCGCCGCCGGCTCCGTATCCCACCCTGCATAGGCGGCCGGTGAAGTGACGTCACGCCCCGCCTAGTCAGCAGTGGGGGCGGCGCCCGGCGGGCGGGAAGGGCCCAAATGCTTCGCCTGCCGGGGAGAGCACGGAGCGCAGCGTAGGGGCGTGTGCCCCGCTGACAACCGCGAGCCCCGGGGTCGGGGCTAGTCCCCAACTCCCGGGCCGGTTCCTGGGTCCCGGGGACCGGGCCCCGGGGCCCAGTGAGGGATGCGGGCGGGCCCCCGGGGAGCGGGCACTGCCCCGGGGCCCAAGCGATCGGGGGGGGGCCCCCGGGGGGATTCCCCCCGGTCCCCCGGGGGCCCCATCTGAGTGCCCTCAGGGATTTTGTGAAAAACGCTGGCTTGTTCAGACTGTTTTTTTTCCCCCGAACAAAAGGGGATTCTCATTGGCCACTGGGGGGGGGCTGCTTTAAGGGAAGTAAAGTCCTGGCCCCCTCTCAGAAAAAAGAATGCAAAAGATCATTACGACTGCAAGCTTTTGATATCATATTCTCTAAATTAAAGTTACGATTTTTAGGAGAAAGTAGAGCATGGGGAAAACCCCCAGAAATTTTGCTTTGGCTTCCCGGGGGCTTTAAAAAAAAGGGTATCCAAATGCCCTTTAAAGAGTTGTACTGCAAAAACCCCCCAAGAACAGTTCTAGAGGGAGCACAGCCCACAAACTTTCAGCCCCATCCTGTGCCCTGGGGGTTGAATTGAGGGGCGTGCTTCTTGTCTGCCCCTTCTCCTCCCTCTTCCCCCCCCCCCTAGCACACTGACGCTCTCCTCTGTAATTTTACAGGGGGGGAGGGGGGGGGGGGGGGGGGGTTTGCTACCAAAGTTTAAACCCTTTTGTGCCTGCTAGGTCTTTTGCAGGCTCCTGGATCAGCTGTATTTTTGTCCCCGGAGTGAGGAGGGTGATTTGAGGGGGGCAGAGGTCTGTGAAGTTTTGGGATGTAATAAGAGCAGGGGGGGTGCAAAATATTCCCATACCCCCCCGCTTAGCATAAAATTGCACTTTCCCCGCAACAAAAACCCTGTAGAAAGACACAGGGCAGCGTGAAGTGTTCATACTCGGGTGTGTCACTAGTAAAGCAGTTATGCAGGGAAAAGAAAAAAAAGAGGGGGGCACAATAGTGTTATAGTAACAATAGGGGGGAAAAGGGGAAAGTGTGATTATTCTCACCTTTTGGTGTTGCGCTATAATGTAGAGGGGCACAACACTCTAAGCGCTTGAGGGCTATTTGTTCCCCCAGCCCCTTTCTCGGGACCCCTGGCTCGGGCCCGTTCGGTGAAGGGAGGAGAAAATTTCCAAGAGGAAAAAAGGAAAAACGGACCCGACCACGGCGTAAAATAAAAAAAAAAACAGAATAAAGGGTTTTAATTAAAAAGTTTTTATTCTTAAAAATTGTAGGGAGTTACCGATGCAAAATTAAAAAAAAATTTTTTAAACAGAAATTAACGCTTTTCGCCCCGTGTCCCCGCGTTAACGGGAAGTACTTCTGAGAAGCGCGGGTACACGGCAAAAAAGCTTTTAAGTTTTTTTTATATGTTTTTAATTTTTCATCGGAAACCTCCGTGTTTTTTTAAAGGGAAAAAAAACTTTTTAATTGAAAGGTTTTTTTGGGCTTTTTTTTTTTACTGCCCCGTGCGGGGGTCCCTTTTTCCTTTTTTCCTCTTGAATATTTCCCGCAGAGCATGAAGCATTACATGCCCCCCGAAACTGTATAGTATTAGTATAGTCCCCCGCTCCCCGAAACATCATGTTATAGTAAAACACGGGTACTGCTGTACATCTATTGATCAGCCTCACCCCTGCTTCCCCAAAACTGTGTAGGGCAGAGAAAGCGGACACCCGGGTTTTTTTCCCGGCAGCAAAGGGGCAAGAAGGGCCCGAGCCTTCCCCCCCCCACTACAGAAGCTTTTTTGTGCAGGAGGGGTCTCTGCTCTGACCCGTTTTTGAAAGGGGGATGAGTCATACAGACCCGACGCCGTGAGATAAGGATAAAAGGTCAGCTGCTATTTAAAATTTTAAAAAGCTGATTTTATATACTAACAAAGGGTAACTTTAAAATCAGTAGGGGCTTTGTTAAAAGAACAAAATATTGCAAAGCTGCTTGTTTTTTTTAAAAATTTTTTAATTTTAAAAACCCAAAACATTGTAGCGAGGCAACCTTTTAAAAGTC
Source organism: Phyllomedusa bahiana (assembly GCA_025379985.1). NCBI lineage: Eukaryota > Metazoa > Chordata > Amphibia > Anura > Hylidae > Phyllomedusa > Phyllomedusa bahiana. Next base: position 36,055 of record JAODAL010018286.1, read on the forward strand.
AAATCAAGATGCTTTTTTGTCCACATCCCGTTTTTCACCTTCCTGGACTTTTTAAAAGGGGTTTGCCAAGGCGGACATAGCTAGCTCCTTCAGCATGAGAGCAGGATAATACAAATCTGCTGAGTCATAAGCTGCGGGGAGAGGGAGGGGGGGAGTGGGGGGAATCCAAAGGGGCGTCTCAAAATTAAGTAAAATAATAAACGTAAAGAGTGGATTCTCATACAAAAGACAGCCTCGATGCATGTTACCCGGTCCCTTAAAAATCATTATTTTGCCTGTCATCGATAAGAGTGTTTCACGCAAGCGCCGGCCCGTAGTCGGGGGCGTGACTAGGAAGCTTTAATGTAACCAAGGGGGGCTGAGCAATTCTGTATTCTCGAGTTTTCCATTTTTTTAACAAATATTTAGAAAAGGGTTAAATCCATTTTTGGGGGTTCCCCTGTCAACATTACATGGTGGGAAAACCCCCTTTAAAGGGGCCTCAATCCAAATACTAGGAAAAAAAAAACACCCTGGGACAGAAACCCCCCTCCCGTGTTACCGCCATCTCCCCGTGGTGGTGCCAACCTGCTATTTGTCTTCCCGAAGACAAAATCTTGTTACACAGGGGGAAATTCCCGATACTGTTCCCTTTACAGGATCATTCATTCCTGACAAAGTGCCTGGAAAAAGGGGGGGCCAAAAAACTAGAAAAGTCTAGACCACAGTCCCTACAAGATGAATTTCAACCAAGAAACTATTCAGTTAAGACACCATCACAAAACTACAGAGCCCTGGACATTTCCCTCTGACAAGGCCAACTTCAGCCCAAAGACTTTTTGAAAGTTTGTGAAATATGGAACAGAAGGATCAGTCAATCTTTTAAATGGGGCCCCCCGGGCCCAAAGGGCCGCCCCTTGGGAGGAAAAAAGAGTGGTCCATCTGGAGCCCCAATGTGGTTGCCATGTTATGTCGCACCCTGCCTGCAAATGAACATCCGCATCAATGGAGTACCCCTCACCACCCTGGGGCCGAGGTCACGGGAAAAATATCTTCAAAAGGGTGCTATGAACCCCAACATTTGGCTGACGTTATTGCCGAAAAGGTGGCATACTTCCCGGGTTAGGGGAGCCTAAACCCAAGTTGTGAGACAAAGTGGTTTGGGGTGGATCATAGTAGTGTGGGAGAAAGAATACTCCATCAGTTGTTCGGGAGAATGTTTCAAAAAAAAGTTATAGAGAAATGTTTGAACCCCCTCATCAATTTGCAAGCAGCTCCCCGCACATAGAAAATTATCCAACATGCCCTTCCCAACATCCGTCCCAATGAAGATTTTCGCTGCAAAGGGGAAGTTGGGAGAGTAAATCAGGGGCATCCACCTGTGTAAACAGCCCGGCATGAGACCTGTTATGGGGTGAGCCCATCCAGGGATCGGGGGCAAGATTACCAAACCCTCGTAAACCAAACCTAACCACAGAGCATCCAAAAAACTGTTTCCAAAAGGGAAGTTCCCGTCCGCCCTTAAAATTTTGGTGTACTTCAATAAGCTACCTATTTCTGTACATCACTATAAAACTGCAAATCAATAAGTCCTAGCTGTGGGCAGTAAGTACCATCAACCTCGCAAAAAAACCCCTTGGATTTTTGGGCAGACCCCCCCTGTTGCGAATAAAATACCCAAGGTGATCATCCCCCAATCAAGGAAAGATACGACCTTCTGCCTTATATGTACCAGCCTGTTAAAAAACTTATAAATGAGATGAAAGAAAAAAAGATGTTTTTAAGACATCTGGGGTCCCTTTGGGTGCACCTTAGTCCGGGAAGAAAAGGGTGGGACCTCAATTCTCGTAGAAACCCCAAGTTTAATATTACTCAAAGGGGTGCCCATCCTTTTCTATGCATTGAAGAATCTTGACCCCTTAGGAAAAGCTGCTTACTTTTCAACATGGATTTAAAAAAGTGGATATGGGAAGTTTCCTTAGCACCTGAAAAACCGTAAAAAGCCTTTACCACTCCAAAGGGGCCCTTTTTTGTTTAAAAGTATGCAATTTGGGTTGTAAGCACCCGCCATTTCAAAGGTCTGGATGATATTTTTGGGCACAAAACTTTGAAAGTAGTTCCAATGGGTGATCTCATTATATTCTCCCAAAACATATGAAGACCACTTACACCCCTTTTGGGTGAGGGCTTTAAGTTTGATCAAGCTGGGGTGAAGGTCAAACCATCCAAGCGCCATCTTTTGAAACTTCAAGTGAATTGTTTAGGCCACGTTGTTAGCACTGAAGGTGTACTGCCGGACCCTGAGAAAATCTCCACAGTTCAGAATTGGCCGACTCTAACTACCGTGAAGGAAATAAAAAGTTTCCTGGGGTTTGCTGGCTACTACTGCCGCTTCATTCTCCATTTCGCTCAAGTGGCTGAGCCCTTGCTAGAACTACAGTACTCTGAGGGTACCCAAGTGAGCAACTAAAAAGGAGACTACCTATCCAGTGGACAGAGAGGCAAGAGACTGCTTTTCAGACCCTAAAGAGATTGTTGACCCAACCACCTATTCTGGGATACCCCGATTATAGTCGACCAATCCATATGTATACTGACGCCAGCAAGCAAGGACTTGGCACTGTCCTTTCACAGGTTCTGAACAAAAAGGAAAGAGTAATTGCTTACGCCAGTCGTGCTCTCCGAGGTGCTGAGAAGAATGATCAAATCTATAGCTCCTTCAAGCTGGAATTCATTGCACTTGTCTGGGCTGTAACTGAAAAGTATAAGGAATATCTGGTGGCTACTCATTTCATAGTATACACAGATAATAACTCTCTTGTACATTTGAATACGGCCCAACCAGAAGCCCTTGAACAGCGGTGGGCCTCAAGATTCACCAACTATAACTTTGTGGTGAGGTATAATGCAGGAAAGTGCAACATGAATGCTGATGTTTTATCCAGTCTACCAACTGGAGAAGAACCACGCAGAAGTGAAGATGACTGGGAAGAAGTAGGATGCCAGCATTCTACACTTGTTTTGTTCAGCAAAATGCAACTACCAGCCAGGGAAATGGAGAACTATTTCACCAAATGATGCCCTCTAATCAATTCCAAGATAAGGCTCAATGGAAGATACTCCAAGAAGAGAATCAAACCCTTAGAGAACTACAGGACTTTCTTTTGAGCAGAAGAGTTCCTGATGGGCTTTGTCAGGTTCATCCTAATATGAAACTTGTCCGACTGTGGAGACAGAGGAAGTGTCTCTTCATACAGAAGTATCAAAAATAGTGATGTGCCAATTTCCATAAAAAATGTTGGATTGCAGCAAGGTTAGGTGGATGTGTACTTTAGACATAAAGTCATTGTTTACAAACATTCCATTCATTGAAGGCACACAGGCGGTGAGGGACCTACTTGTACAAAACCTTAGACTGTCTAATCGACATGTTGGGTTTTTAATGCAACTATTGGAAATCATTTTAACAAAAAAAAATTTTTCGTTTTGGAGAGTAGTTTTTCCTTCAATTACAAGGGACCTCTATGGGGTCACCAGTAGCGCCCAGTTATGCTAACATCTTTATGCAACATTTGAGCGTCAATTTTTTTTGTACTGCCGTTGTTCAGACATGCGATTTGCTGGTATAGATATGTCGATGACGTCTTCCTTCTCTGGTCCAGGACGGATTCAGAGTTGGAGGACTTAGACCAGTAAGATCCCTCCGTCCAGATGGAAAAAATAGAGAACTAATTTTTATTTTTTTTTTGTTTATTTTTTTTTTTTAGTAATTATCTAATTAAAAAGAATAAAAGCTATGGAAATCAATGATAATATTAGGATTTGTGAAACTATGTCTTTATATATTGTGGCCCCTGATTGTGGGGTGGTTCTGAGTTTCATGATAAATTAGTTCTCTATTTTTTCCATCTGGACGGAGGGATCTTACTGGTCTAATATTTTGCTTCCACAGGCAGGCGCGGTACTCCGTTGGCCTATGTGCCTTCAATTGGTCCAGGTTATTTGTGGTTAAGCGTCTGGCGACCTATCTCACTAAAGCGCATGCGCGCACTCTGGAGTTATGTTTATGTCTGCGCATGCGTGAATTTTAGAACGGGGAATCCCTAGTACGCAAGCGCGGTTTTTCCATCTCCTCGCGAGCGAACGTGCGCGATGGGGCGTGCTTGGAGAATGGCGGATCGGCGGCGAGCATGGAGGAACGGCCCCCTTCTATTAGGTAATGACTACAGAGGTCTGTAGGGAACCTATGGGAATAAGGTAGACGCCCGCAGTGTGGGCGCGCCCTCGTCCAGTGTGGATATTTAAATTGGTCCTTATAGCTAGTTGAGTAAGGCATCTATACTTATCCATTGGCGTATCTACTGGTGCCGTGGGTCCTATTCAGCATCGATGAAAGGAATGGATATTTTCCCCTGATGATTCCTTAGCGATTAGAGAGGAAGAAACGCGTTGGGAAGAAGGAAACATACCTTATGCAAAGGGAAGTAAATAGTACCTAGATGATGATATGTGTTTTGCATTTAGGTTATGTATATTCTATTGATGTTTATCAGAATTTGAAACTAAAACCTTTTTGTATATAGTGTATAGGCTGTATGGTTTTTATATCACGACTGCCTAAGGTAACATTGACCTGGAGTTAACTATTAGTCATCTAGTTAGGATAGATACTTAATAGGGTCAGCCATCGAGAGGTGGGGCCGCCCTTTTTCGGGGCGACTACCCCACTTGTACTTTAGGATTTTGATAGTGGAAAGTACAGATTCCCGGTGAGTATCGCTTTTCCAGATAATTACACCTGGATTTACTCTATGGGTCGTGTATACCTTTGACAGTCACATAGCACTGGTGTATTTATGTGTATTTTCTTTGGATAAATAATTTTAATCGGATACTTATTAAAAGTTATATTTTAGAATTGGGTTTAAAAATTTCTGTGATTCCTGTATGACCTTCCTACAATGTCTGGGCATGCTTCTGATTAGGCCAAGGATGTTGTCCTGAAGGATCTCCTCCCAGACCTGGATTAAAGCATCACTCAACTCCTGGACAGTCTGTTGTGCAACATGGCTTGGTGGATTGAATGAGACATGATGTCCCAGATGTGCTTAATTGGATTCAGGTCTGGGGAACGGGCAGACCAGTCCATAGCATCAATGCCTACATCATGCAGAAACTGTTGACACACTTCAGCCACATGAGCCCTAGCACTGTCAAGCATCAGAAGGAACCCAGAGCCCACTGTTCCTGCATATGGTCTCACAATGGGTCTGAGGATATCATTCCAGTACCTAATGGCAATCAGGGTACCTCTGGCTAGCAGATGGAGGACTGTGCAACCCTCCAAAGAAATGCCTTCCCACACCATTACTGACCCACTGCCAAACGAGTCATGCTGGAGGCAGCAGAATGTTCTCCATGATATCTCCAGACTCTATCATGTCATCACATCTGCTCAGTGTAAACCTATTCTCATCTGTGAAGAGCACAGGGTGCCAATGTCAAATCTGCCAATCTTGGTGTTCTCTGGCAAATGCCAATCATCCGGCACAGTGTTGGGCTGTAAGCACAACACCGACTTGTGGATGTCGGGCCCTCATGGAGTTGGTTTCTGATAGTTTGAGCAGACACATGGATATTAGTGGCCTGCTGGTGATTATTTTGCAGGGATCTGGTACTGCTCCTCCTTTTCCTCCTTGCACAAAGGAGAAGGCAGCGGTCCTGCTGCTGGGTCATTGCCTTCTTATGGCCCCCCTGCACATCTCCTGGTATCTGCTCCATTCTGTGGACAATGGGCTGACAGATAAAGCTAACCTTCTTACCAAAGCTCGCATTAAAGTGCCATCCTAGATGAGCTGCACTATCTGAGCAATTCCTGTGGGTTGTAGACACCACCTCATGCTAGGGGTTAGAGCAATGACAAAATGCGAAAGTGACCAAAACAACCACCAAAAAGGATGAGAATAGAGAAATGGTCTGTTGTCACCACTTGCAGAACCACTCCTTTATAGGGGTTATCTTGCTATTTGCCTATCATTTGTTCCTGTTGTCTGTTCCACTTGTACAACAACAAGAGACATTGATTTACAATCCGTGGTAGTTCATAACAGGACATAATAATTTCACAGAAGTGTGATTGACTTGGAGTTACATTGTGTTGTATAAGTGTTCCCTTTATGTTTTTTAACAGTGTACTTTCCTATAGGTGCTCTATATATCTATATACCTACAGGAGCCTATATATTTATCTGCAGGAGGTCTAAAGCTACCTACAAGGAGTCTGTATAGCTACCAACAGGGGACCTATACACCTACCATGGGCCTATATACCAAGGGTTTCTAATATATGGAGACATAAAAGAAGATTAAAACTTGGTTCGTAAACAGGAGCCCAATTGCTATTTAGCGGCATTTTTATTGTTTGGGCACTATAAATAGGGAGTTTGTACATAGGTGGGAATTTGTAGGAAAGTGATGGAAAAGTGAGGAGTCTGATATGTTTCTGTGGTAAATTCTTTAGGGTTGAGTTGTGGCTAGGAGAAGTCATCATGTCTCCTGTGAGTCACTGCATGCAATTGCACTGTAATAACTTATATGAGTGCAGAGCTCTTGCATACAACTGGTATCTACCACTGTATGATCACTGTATGGCAGTAATACTGGTTGTAGCATAATGGTTTTTATTCAGTAACGTTATGGTGTAATATTCAGTCATGGTGTAGCAATATTATTTATTCACTATGTGGTGATGATATGTGGTCGTGGTGTGGTGGTATTTTTCAACCACTATGTGGAGTTGATATGTGGTGTTGATATGAGGTCAGGGTATTTGGTCTTAGTGGAATTATTGGTAACTATTCTTATTGGCTTTGGGATTCTGGATTTGTGTAGCAATTTTATTTAGAAAATGTGTAACCATTGGTTTGTGTTATACCTAGAACTTTGTGTTATAGCTTATTGTATATTTTTATTTCCATAAAATGTATGATTCGGGGAGGGGGACATATATCTTTAGATCTTTTATGTTTCCAACCTGGTGAACTGCTGCAATTAGGTGAGGGAAACTCACAAGCCCTAGCACTTCATCTCGATTACAGGTTAGTGTGAAGTCATCACACCCATCTGTATAAGTTAAAGCAAGACTAGGTGGGGCACCGCACAGGTGGCAGAGGCAGGAAAGCATAGAAAAATAGGTCTGGGGTTGGCCCCAAAAACCAACTCCTCTGGTGGACCAGATAATAGGAGCCGAATGACTCCCCACTGGGCATCCATGAGATATATATATATATATATATATATATATATATATATATATATATATATATATCCTTACAGGCTGTAGATTCGGGGTGGTGCAGAATATACAGTGACCAACAGTCCTACTTTTTCCCACAGAGAAAACTTGTTTTGAAGCATCTCCTGTTTTTATGTAAATTCAGACTGATCTGAATCCATTACTACGGCCCTGGCAGATTAAAAGCTGTATTGACAGCCTTTCCCTATAATTGAATCTAGGCAGCTATTTCCACATCCTGGCTATTAATGGCTTCAAGGTTAGGAAACCTTTCACCGTATCACTGCATGCTGGGACTCATTCAGACTACTAAACAATAATAACTATCGGACAGCTCTCTCCATAAAGATGTGGATTTGTTACAATATAACATTATTAGTAACTTCCCCTTCTAAATCAGGACTAGAGCTCCGCCACTCAGCCTTCAGACTGCGCAATGATTTTTATTCATGATCAGCTTTTCAGGCAGTTGATAGCACCTGATCTTTATAGAATAAAGGAAACATTATATACAACACAAGTTAAAAATACAAAAAAGGCTTTTTTTTTATTCCCCACCCCAAAATTTTTTTAAAATTAATAACTTACATATATAATGGTACCACTGAAAAACAAATTCTGCTTTACAAAAACACTCTTACAGCTACATGACTAGAAAAATAAAGTTATGACTCTTGGAAAGTGACAAAGAACAAAAAAAAGTTCATTTTAGAAGGCCCAAAACTCCTCTGTTATGGAGGAGTTAAAGTAAGGCTGAACTGCAATACCAAACATACCCAATTACCCAAGCGCCCCATAGTATTGGTTGCTGACAGTCAGAATTTTATCATGTAACTATGTTTATGCAAGATAGCTATATAAAAAAAAAAAAAAAAAAAAAAGTTGTAAAAAAAATAGAGCTAGGAACATTTTAAAGTTATATTAACTAGATGACGACTAAACGTTGATTTTATATAGGCGGTCGTCATTTAACTCTGCACGGTTGTTTTAAACCATCGTGCAGCTATATCAACAGTAGCCGGGCTTTCCCATGAGAATATAGAGATACTGTAGATTATTACCATCCCTGTCTTCTCAATCATTGAGCGCTGTATATGCAGATTAGTAGGAAGCCTATTGGCTTCCTGAATCCCTCCCCAGCTGTCATGCGACTATTGCAGCTCAGTAAATGCAGATGCTGTAGGGTCTAATTGGACCAAGATCAGTTCTGCAGTGATCTCAGGGGGCTGTATTTCCCCTCGGGATACAATATGTAGAACAAAATGTTTGTATAAAAAAAAAAACACATACTAAAATTATACTAACATTATAATAAAAAAAAAAAATCTGACAGTCCAACCACAGCCTTTTTCCCTGACCCAGGAATTTTAAAGCACATACAGTATTACATATATGCACTACTCCCAAAAAGTTGGAGGATATTTGGCTTTCAGGAGAAATTTAAGTAAGATGTAACACTACAGTGGTATTTTATCCTTAAAGCAGGCAACTTAAAGGGGTTTTATCGTTTGAAGTGTTCGTGCTCTTCAGCTAATTCTATGAGATTGAATTTGAAATCCAGGGGCGTGTCTCTCCTGACAGGAGGTGTGTCTCTCCTGTCAGCAGGCGTGTCTCTCCTCACTGAAGAGCTGTGACATCATCATTCTGTGTGAAGCAGGGGAAGAGGAAGGTTGTCTGGAGAGCATGCAGCCCCCTGCATTGTTCTCATGTGTCTGCAGAGCCTTCACAAGCTCCTTGCTGTACCATAAACAGTTATACACACAACCTGAACTGATGAAACACATGTGAGGAATGTCCACTGCCCTCCCCTCTTCCCCCTCTGTTATCAGGCAGGAGGCTGTGTGACTGTGTTATATGGAGGGAACACAGGACATAAGACTGTGTTATATGAGGGGATCTATGAGTTAAACAGTCAGTAATTAGTCAGATCGTTCACCTTAGAGCTGGGAGATGAGTATACAGCCAGCAGCCCTCTCACATACTTTCGGTTTTAACAGCTCAGAGGGGAGTAAACACAGAGTGTGCAGGCACCAATCACAGTGCAGGCGACGTGTCCGGGGCATTTCTTGTCTGGGGGCGTATCCCAACAGGCTGAATGAAATGTCAGTCAGCCAATCACAGTGCAGGGGGCGTGTCCCGACTAGCAGCAGCAGAAATAGAAAATAGATGCACAGAAAAGCTCATATCTACTATACTAAGTGACTTAGGTAACGCAACCCAATTACAAAAGTGCTTATTTTTACTGTCCCCATTATCTGAGATATGATCTTTGTAGCAAGAAAACCCCTTTAAGTCGTAGCATGCAATGCTGATTTTCTCATCTCGAACAATTTAATGAAGCAAAAGCCAAACATCAGAGGGTATACACCACTAAAAAAATGTCAATGTCTCAATAATGTCTTGTGGCCTTGAGTATCAAGTCGAGTTATTGAGGTATGGCATCCCACTTTTCTTGAAGGGCGGCCCTCAGGTCATTGAGGTTCAGGGGTAGAGAGTTACCAGCTTCTACACAGCGACTCAACTGATCCCACAAGTTTTCTAGTGGACTCTGGTCTGGAGAAAGTACAGGTCACTCCATTTGAGGTAACACAGTCTTCTTTTAAATGTATTTTATTGAACATCATACATCAAATCAGTTATACATATTATCAGGTATTACATACGTCAGTTGTAAAAATGTTCATTTTTCTTTTTCACAATTAAACTAAAAGCTTAAAAACAAAGGTAATAATAAAATTGCGATTCAGTCCTTTCAACACGTCTTGTGTCTTCTTTTCGATTTCTCATCTTGCCGCATTACACCCATCTGAGCTATTATCTTTCCCATGACGAATAACTCTAATAACATGGTATTATTCCTGTGCTTAAACGTAAGCATTCTTTACATGTCATCAAACCATTAATCAAGCCTATATGAAGAGTATTCTACACACGCAGGTGTTAAAGCATGTAATCTTAACTCTATAATTTAAGCCAAACATAGATAGTACATCCTATAGAAAGTGGGCTTCTTGCGACCCATTAACACGGACGTCATCATAATTTGTATTAGCAAGCGTGTGAGTGGGTGGGTGGCACGTGACCCCCCAGGCCCACCACATATGTACCACAGTCTTCAATAGCCATTTCCTAATGATGCAACCTTGAAGAGCTGGAGCATGGTCGTCCACGAAGATGAAATTAGTCCTCTGTTGCTGTTACATAGGCACAATGACTTGATTAATGAGGTTATTCAAGTAGTAGAGGCTTGTCACTGTACCCATTCACCAAAGTGTAAGGGCCAGTTCTCTGTATTGACAATACACACTGCCACACTGAACCCATACACCATTTACCAAAGTACATCAAGTGGGACAACAGTAGCTGAAGCATAATGCTTTCCTTGATATCTTCAGCATCATTGGCAGCCATCATTTCTGCTGAGAGCGAATCTACTTTTATCACTGAGGAACACTGGTCCCTCATCCAGCGTAGATGCTCTCTGACCCATACAACAAAATTATGCATGTGCCTGTGTGAGGGTTAAGAGGTTTGAACTAAAACTGCATTTTTCTTATAACTGTGAAATCCCAAGCTTTTCTCCTGTGTGAATTCTCTCATGTTTAAAACCAGACTTGATTTCTCTTCAATGATTTCCCACATTCTGCACATAAAAAAGAAGGTCTGTTTCTCCTTAAAAGATCATCTCAAGCTAAAATGGAATCGAATCCATCTTTTCCAAGAATGATCCACAGCAAATATGGAAGAAGCATTTGAGATGGTTTGCTGTCCCCCCAGGATGTAACAATTTTTTGTATATCAGTTTCCCCAGGTGTGGAATTTTGGTTATCATCTCTCCTCCTTAAGTTTTCGTTTTACTGGAAATCAACTACAAATATTCGGGCCTACGTGCATACCAGAGTCTTTCTACACAGAGACAACATGGACAGAATGAAATGACTTAAAAGCTCCTAAATATGGGACTACATCCGTTCCTCTCTTCTCTATTGCGCCTGCGCTTGTCTGATTAGAGTTATACAAATATGTGTGTAAGGCTTGTTTTAGCAAACTGCTTGGAACATGAAAGGAATTTGATCCAGAACTCTGTGTCTGACTCATTTCTAATCGGCCCCGATAACATGTTCCCCTGATTGTGATTTGGAATACCGTGCAATACGGGTGACCCCACCAATGTTGGTAAACGACCCCCAACATTTTTGGCGCCCAACTGTGGGCGTGACCTGAGATGGATCCAGGACCCCCCGAGGACCCAACATGCCACGGCGTTTTGAGGACCGGAGGGTATTATCAAATTGAGGACTGCACCTCTAAAAAAGGTCTCGGTTAAGTTGATGCAACTATATGTAATATTAACGTACCGTTGGCCATTTGATGTCTCCCACGTTAGTAGATTGCTAGTGGCATCTGGTCCGCGGGTGGTTCGACAATAAAGTGACTCGACCCTAGAACACTTTGATCCAGCCCTAGCGGGGTGGGGGGGGGGGGGGCCCGGCCACGTTTCGAACTTTGATTATTGCTGTGTACTTCCATAGTTCGGATTGTAACACAGTTTTGTATCCACGAACCCCTTTGCCCGTGGGGGGGGGGTAAATAGCTGCTGAAATATAGTGGAACCTTGACAGTCTTTAATGTTAAATTTGAGAGTGCGGGAGTCTCCGGGTTGACATTTCAGGACAAGACTTTGTTTACTAGAAATATTCAGGTGGTTCCCGGGGTTGGAACTAATTCACTAGGATTGTTCCAGAGACATATATAAGTATACATATATGTTCTGACAAAGACCCCGGGAGGGTACGGTCCCCACATTGTGGCAACGAAAGGTGGACTATTGTTGGTTAGGTTAGGGGATCTTTATATTTTGATAGAATCCTTGAGTTTGAGACCGGATCCGGCACATGCCGGGTGACCACGGTCTGTGATAGTCTGTTGCAGGATTGGAGACTCCCATAACGTAAGAACACCGAAAATGTTTAAGCTGTTCAAAAAAGAGCATAAGTTGCCATGAAAGAGTCCAGAGACAGTTCAAGCGAGATTGTTTGTAGGAAAGAAGAAAAAAAAATATGTTTATACATGCCTGTACAATGTATAAGTGGTGGGATTGCCACAGAATGGCAGATTGCAAGCCATCCAAGTGGCAGGAGATAATAGAGAGTCGAGAGAAATTGTTCCGATAATGGATGGCTGGAGATGGCACAGGCTCACCTCCCGAGTGGCCAGAAGTATGCAAAGAGGAAAAAAAACTGCATTCAGGGTTTAAATTTTATATACAAGCTACTTCACTTGTTATCTTTCACACTGAAAATTCTGCAGTGTATAACCTTGGCTTCGATTCAAAGCATCAGTTAGGGGGGTAGCTGCTGCGGGGACATTTCCCCCTCGGCTCTAAGTGTAAACTGGAAAAATTGTAGCGCTCAGTCAAAGAAAAGTGCAGTCTGTAGTTTGATCGAAGAGAAAAGAATAATAAAAAAATAAATAAGAACTTGAAGAAAAAAAAAGCATCAATTACGCTCTGTGTAATAGTATAAATCAATGAAGATAACTAGCATGTTGAGACAAGGCACTGAAAGAACAATGATGTCCTTCCCTAAGTCCACGTCTAAAGCCCCAAGATCCCCAGAGGGAGAGGGGATGACCCGCAGTGCGGTGGTCCTCCACCCACCGTTTGTCAAGGGGGGTTTCGAGGAATAGGTAGGGCCCCCTCGTGCTCTGTACCACCCTCCTGGGACCGATTACAATCCGTAAAAGGTTGGATCCCAAGCTTCAGTTGCATGTTAAAGACACAGCCGTGGTCAGTACTGTCTCTCTTGGTCATTGGAGCCATCACACACACACCGGGTTGGGACCATAGTACCTGCCAACCCTCAATTGTCACACCGAGGGGGGTTTGGCGCAGATTATAATGGAAAAACTGTTTCAGTAAGGCTAACCAGGACTGTGAAAATTATCTGAAGGAAAAGGGCCAAGTGGAGACGGGATCTGCTATCCTGACGAGCGCAGGAGATCTCCCTTGCACGTATATAATCCATGCTGTGGGACCGGTCTACCCCCTGCGCTGCCCCCCCCAGTGGTACCAGCAACATTTACACAAACTTCTGGTGATCCGAGACAAGCTCCGCCGGCCCCTTTGTATGTTGCATTTACCCCCAAACAGATAGATTGCCTATCCAGTAAATTGCCAGACCCCTGAATTCCCCATGCAGTTTTCTAAGCAAAGATGTCACAAACCAGCAAAATCTATTGGGCTTAATTGGAAAGATTTAGAGACCTCGGTCGCTTTCAAACCTCTGATGAGTTTACCTCCCCACAAAGTAGGAGCCGATAGTAGATCCATCAACCACAGCGTAACCAACGCTGGAGGATTGGCACGAACTCATTAGGAAGGCGGGGAGCCGACCATGTGGAATGTGCCCTTTACATAAAAACCAATGGATCTTAGAACTGGGCTCAGCAAGGATACTGTAACATGGTGAGTTTCCATGTGAATCCCTAAGACACACCGTAGTGCCCCCGTATATGACAGCAAAAGAACCCAATAAGAATATAGAAGATCCTTCGTATCAGCCATCTGGGAATTCTCTACGCTGCAGCAGGGTCACCCAGATGACATGCCTAAACGCTCCATCTCACTACTCCTCTGCTTTCACTGGTATCTATGATACCCATTCTAGAAATGTTTACAACTGCATTTACTGCCTATTATGCAATTTATCACTGAAGGCCATACCCCCTGGGGTACCATATCTCCTCTGACATACTTAGCTGTATTGGGGTAGAGGTCGCAAATCATAAACAAGGGGTCCTCCTCTCCATCCGTGCCAATTAATGATGGTCCTAACCCTGACTTGATGATCCGTTTCCTTATATCAAACACCTTCCCTGTGAATCTACTTGAAGCGGACCCTTCTGCAGCCTCATGATGGCACAAATACAAGGATACTCTAGAAGGCATGGAATTAGACCATTTTGACCCGCACTCTGAGATGGAGAAAGCGTACCTGCTGTGCCTTAAGGCCTTATCTGCAGTTATGATGTCCCCTAATGGAAGCCATGTCCAAGATTCCACCTACCAATTCAACAACATCTACCCACAGGACGTTATGGTCTCAAGGTCCTGACAGTTGGCACTGCCAGTAACCTGCTTTGTCAGTTTGTCTCTAAGAAGGAGCCGCTTAATCCCCGCCGCTTACCAACAATACCCTTTGAAGACAGTCAGGAAGAAAGCCTGAAGATTCAGATCCAGACCTTACAAAATGTTGGTTGTCCTAATATCACCTGTACATCACCATGTAACACGCCCTCTGGAGTCCTCACACAAGATACCATGCTGGGAAAAAAACGCCCCTTGGGATACCTATACACAACTCTGGATCCAGTTGCTCGACAGCGCCCAACTGCTTGAAGGCTGTACACGCCGCACAGATTTTACTGGATAAGACCGCAGACATCGTCCTGGGACATGATGTAATTATTCAGGCCCCCCATGACCTTGCTGCAGTCCTACAGCAGACCTTGCCGAAGCATATGACTCATCAGCGCCACCTGCGTCTGCAGTGCTCACTCCTCCTGCCATCCAACATCTCCTTCAAGCGCTGTACAGTCTTGAATCCAGCCACTCTTCTTCCACTACACAGGGGGGAAGAAACAGAAGTGGACTATGACCCAGAAGATGACCACCATGATTGTTTGAAAGCCTTACAAGATCAGACTGCTGCCCCATTCACAGTGGTGACTGAAGAAATTCCCCAAGCGGATCTCAACCTGTGGACAGATGGTTCAAGATATGCTACTGAAGAACTTACTTTTTATACAGATTTGCTATAACCACAGAAGATGAAATCCTCATGCAGAAGCACTGCCCCTGCACGTTTTTCAGCTCAAATTGCTGAACTACAAGCTCGGAAGAAGCCTGAAAATGGCAGAAGGAAAAACGGTCCAATATAAGGACTGACTCAATATATGCCATATGGCATAGCACATTATTTGCTCATTTGGAAAAATCGAGGAATCATCACAGCAGCAGGAACCCCTGTGGAAGCATGCAGTACAAAATTCAAATCCTTGATGGCTGCACTTGAACTGCCCACAAAAGGTAGCCGTCTTAAAGGTTAAAGCCCATTGAAAGGTGAAAGACAAACAGACCCCGAGGAAACCAGACCAGCGGACCAAGCCGCAAAAAGCACAGCTCTGGTGTGGTGTCATCCAAGTGGCTGGATCTAACCATTATGGTAACCACCAGGCCCGAGAGTAATTAATTCATTAATCAACCAGGAACGAATAACTCCAGCCTCTGATTGGAAGCCCGGATGGGCCCCTCAAGAAAGAATATCAGCAGAACAACATCTGGCAACTGCAAAGGAGAAACATCAGTGGAAGAAGGATGGAGGCAACCTTGAAAGAGGAATTTGGAAGTGCAAATGGCTGTCTGTATACCCCTAGACGAATGTATCCTGGCCATTGCAGCCGTGGGCCCATGGAGCTACTCGACCGTGGGTAAGAATCAGCACGCATCTATGTGCAGAAGTTGTACTATCTTCCAGGAAATCAGTTTTCCAGATTGCAGCCTACAATCAAGCATGCGACCTCTTGCACCATGCAACCCTTTCCCAACCGCTCAAGTACCTATGCAGCACCTGGCTAAAAACCAGAGTAACCCCTTCCAAAGGATTCAAGTGACCACATCCAGATGCCTAAGAGTTGGGAAGTATGAAGTATTGTTCTGGATGCAGAAGACATGTTTTCAGGATGGCCAGAAGCCTACCCAGTGACGCAACCATGACCTCCAAATAACGCAAAGAAGTTGATTACTGAAAAGCTTGCGTTTTGAATCCCTCAGTGATCGAGTCGACCAGGGTCCAAGCATTTCTTCCTCCGGTTTTCCGACAGTTTATGGAACATGTTAGTGGTAAGATTTTATGGGCCTCTCACACACGCCGTACATACCATCCCCAAAAGCACTGCCGAAGGTAGAGAGAATGAATGGAACCCTCAAGAATAAGTTGACAAAAATGACTGCTGAGTCACCCCTTGCCCTGCCAACCTTCTCCCAATTGTTCGTAGACCACGTTAGCCAGCACCCCCCACAAGCAAAACATGGCCTAACCCCATTTTGAGATACTGTTTGGGAAGCCCTCCATTGTGTTTTGTGTTCAGGAGGCAAGAGTCTAGGAAAATAGTGATATGGGGGGACAGTACAATTTGTGGATTGAAATTGTCCAAAGAGTTGACTAAATTTGCATCAGCAGTCTCTGCGTTGTCTTTCCAGAATCTACAGGAGAAACGGTGCATGATTTCAAACCAGGAGACCGAGTGTACATAAAGAGGCATATAAAGGAGAAAATCCTGGAGCCCAGATTTGAATGCCCATTTACGTTATTCCTGACTACCCCCACGGCAGTGAAATTGGAGGGAAAGCCACGTGATCCAGCTTCTCATTGTAAAAGGACCCATTAAACAAAATGATTGTATATATCCTTTATATTTGTTTTGCCCATCTACAAAAGCTGGAGTGACCCTTACTGGCTGGACACCACCCAAAGCCGGTCAAACCTTTTTCATTTGATTATTGTGACATTTTTTCCATCAGGATAACAGTTTTGTCAATGGGGAGTCCGACTCCACATGAGGTCTTCAGTCGGGGACAATTATATTTGTGTGTAACCCGTCCTGGGAATGAAAATTGTTACTATTGGTCTGATGTGGGGTGGAACACGGGTGAGGACTAGGGGATAATAAACCAAGGGAGGCCATAGATCGTAAAGGATGAGAAGGAAGATCCTTTGTTAGTTGCGGATGACTTTGACAAGGGGCCCACCAACAAATGGGGTACGGTTTGTTTTCCCAAGAGAAGCTTCTCACTCTTCTGGACTATGAAAATCCCTCAGCAGAGATATGGGCAAATATGTTTTAGGGGCATAATAATAGTTATATAAATCCAATGCTAGGTCCGTGTAAGAGCATGAAGACATTAAAAACAGACACCACCCCGGGTGCCATCTCCCACTGTTGCTCCATGTGGAAAGGGTCAATCTTCAGAAAGCAGTAGAAGAAGTAGTCCCTATTCCCACAATATACAGTGGGAAGATGTGTTTTCCTATGAAACCCAAGTTTCCTCTCCCGGAAAAAAACCTGTGGCTAGAATGGGTTAATAGCACAACGGTAAAGGGCCCAAATTTAACAGTTGTGGGTGTTTGGGCCTGTGCCGGAGCCAGACCCCCTCTTGTAAACACTACCCCTACATCACCAAGTTTATCTGCAGAAAATGCAGAGTGGTGTCATTAGTTTTATTGCATAAGCAAAATGTTTCTGATGTGAGAACCTAATCCCTCTAGTAAGTATCAACCCAAAGTAGAGACCCCCTGGAGAAGTATGGGTGGCTCCTGGGGACTACACTGTTATTCTTCCCATGCTACGGACTGGATGCCTCTTTGGGGGTCTTCTCACCGGATTGTGCCAGGATAAACCTGACTATGTAAATACTGGTGAATCTCGCCTGGAATACCCACCTGGATGTCTTCTGTTGTGTGGGGATGGTATACCTGAGAATTGGGTTGCCATCTACCTGGAAAGGTCAGTGCACATTAATTAAGCTTTCCTCCATGCCCTTCAAAGGCTATCGCCATGGGATCCAGCCCCTCACCTTGATGGTACCCCAAGCCGGGAGAGACAAGCAGCTTCCAATATCCCAGGGGAAGATCTCAATATATATATATAGATGCAATTGGTGTGCCTAGGGGGGTCCCTGGACCAGTTCAAAGTGCAGATCAATAACTGCAGGCTTCGCTTCCCTTATTCCCCAAGTGCAAATCAATAAGAATGTGGACTGGATTAATTATATTAACTATAATCAGCAAAGGTTTGTTAATTACAGTAGAGAATGAGGGTTTCAAGGAGTTCTATAAGAATAGGCCCCATTACGAGGATGTCCTACCAGAACCGATTAGCCATCGACATGTGCTGGCTGAGAAAGGAAGGAGTTTTGTGGGATGATTGGTTGAAGAATCTGCCACCAATACGCCTGACAACACAGGAGAGGAATGAAAAATCCCGTATCCGCCCTAGGTAAATAAAGAATTTGTCCAAGGAACTAATAAGAGAACTCAGGAGTGACACTTCTTGGTCCTCCTGGCTGACTGATGGACTGAGGCTGGAAGCGCTGGTTTACAGCAGTGGGCATGGGTACTACTAGTTAAACTGGTGGTGCAAGCTGTTGTACTGGCTGCTGCTTTCCCCCTCTACAAAAATCTATTGGCCAGGATAGGCTGCGGGAGGAACCACCACAGAAACTTTCCTTATGCACGAACAGGAGCCTCTGTAAGTGCAGTGATGAAGGAGGTATTGCTGACATCCCTGTCCTACTAATACGCCCATAAGTATGAACCAAGAGACATTCCTCTGATTTGAAGGGACAGAGTCCAGGGGAAAACTCACACTGTTATTAGGTCACTGGAAGTTGCTTGTTGAATTCCCCATCTAAGGGGTTTTTCTTCACAATTTCTCTGAAGAAATCCACACCTTTACCCCCAGTGTGAGCAATTTTCCAAGGTCCCTAGCTATTCTTAGTTTGAGGAAGGACAATAGGGACATAGGAGAAAATCTTGGTCTTTAAGGGGATTGTGAGGGTTAAGGTAGTTTTGATAAAACAAAAACTGCTTTTCTATTACTGTGAAATCCCAAGCTTTTCTCCTGTGTGAATTCTCACATGTTAACCTGACTTGATTATCTCCTGGTAAATGATTCTCCCACATTCTGCACATAAAAGAGGTCCTTTCCTCCTTAAAAGTCATCTCAGCTTAAAAAGGAAATCGAATCCATCTTGTCAAGAATGATATCAGCAAATAATGAAGAAGCCTTTGAGATGGTAGCTGTCCAAGGATGTAACATTTTTTGTTATCAGTTTCCCTCAGGATGTGGAATTAGGTTATCTACTCTCCTCCTTAAGTTTCGTTTTTAACTGGAAATCAACCTACAAAGTTTCGGCCTGATGCCAATATCCAGATGCATTCCTATTCTACTCAGAGACAACATGGACCAATGAAAGGTACTTAAAAGCTGCCTAAATATGGCCATACTTTCCGTTCCTCTCTTCTCTATTGCGCCTGCGCTTGTCTTGATTAGAGTTATACAAATATGTGTGTAAGGTTTTTGTTTTAGCAGAACTGCTTGGAACATGAAGGGAATTTGACCCAAAAACTCTTGTGTCTGACTCAGTTTTTTAATGGGGCCGATACATGTTCCCCTGATGTGATTTGGAATACCGGGCAAACGGATGACCCCCCAATGTTGGTAAACGACCCCCAACACCTGGTGGTATGGTCAGGTCATCTAGCACGCAGACCACACTGATGTAAACAGTTATGAATGGTGTGACTTTACACTTGGTTGCCTCTTAGCTCCATTAAACGTGCTTGAAGCTGTGTGGAATTCATCATCTGGTTCTACAGGGCCTTATTTACAATGAAGCAGTCATCAGTGTGTGATGTAGTCAAAGGACATCCACTTCTTTGCCTTTCTGTGACTCTTCCAGTCTCTCTGTATTTCTGATACAACCTGCTGATGACATTCTATTCTCAGTGGCCACTTCTATCTGAGAGCATCCTGCTTGAAGCCTCACAATCGTGAGGTACTATTGATCAATTGTAAGTTGTTGTCTTGGTCTCATGATTGGGGATGAGCGATATTATCGCCAAATGTTGAAATCGGCGCGGTTTTTAGGTTTATCGTAAATTTCCGATTACGCGATAGTTTAGGTGACAATCTTACAGATAATCTATTACTATCGCTCCATTTTCAGCGTTTCCTGTCATTTTGGCAGCCAACCAATCAACTCCGAGGATAGAGAGGGGTGAGGATGATGTACGTCACCACTTTGTGGTGTATGAATCTCATTGGCTGCAAAAATCACGTGACCTCGTTTTATCTATTCAACTGCTTTTCATGTTCATTTTCTGTCTTACACTTCCCAGCACGACGTGTCTGCGTTTAAGCCAATAGCTGTTTAACAGTCTGAGAGTAGTCTTTTAAAATACAAAAACCCTCCACTAAGCTTAAAATAGAGTTAGATTAGAAAATTTTCATTTTTTATTTGTTGAGTAGTTTTAAAGATTTACAGATGTGGACCCAAGGGAAATGGGGGGGGGCGAGGGGGCAGGGGAGGGTTTGGGAAAAGGGAAGGGAGTTTTGTGCGTCGTGTGTTTGTGCCCTTGAATTGAAAAGCATTGTTTTTTCCCATTTTTTGGCCAGCAGACCTCTATAGGGGTGAATTGTCTCTGTTTTTTTCTTTTATTGATACATGCTTTGTTTTGTTTAAAAAAACCGGCAAAAATTACCCCTATAATTTTTAAAGTTTTATTAAAGTCGTGCGTTTTTTGGCTAGAGCTATTGTACGCAAATTGGTTATACATATTTTATAGTAAATTATGCCTTAGTAAATGGTGGGGCCCCCATTTTAACCCTAAAAATTTTAAAAAATATGTTATTGCAGCCCGGGGGCGTTGTTTG
Source organism: Phyllomedusa bahiana (assembly GCA_025379985.1). Taxonomy (NCBI): domain Eukaryota; kingdom Metazoa; phylum Chordata; class Amphibia; order Anura; family Hylidae; genus Phyllomedusa; species Phyllomedusa bahiana. Next base: position 56,825 of record JAODAL010018286.1, read on the forward strand.
GCGCAGAGGCTCATTTTGTCGCAAATTGTTTTTTAAATTTTATAGAAAAATTTATGCCTGTAGTCGTGGTGCGAAGGCCCCCTTTTAAACCCATAAAACTTTTTAAATTCTCTTATTGCCCCCATGGTCTGTTTGGCGCAGAGGTCGTTGTCAATTTGTGTTTATATTTTATAGAAAAATTTCCCTGTGTCAGTGGTGCGAAGGCCCCTATTTTTCCCCAATAACATTTAATACTCTTATTGCAGTTGTGGTCTTTTTGGGCTTATAGAGCTCATTTGTTAAAAATTTGTGTTCTCATTTTTATAGAAATTTTGTGTTTTGTCGTGGTGCGAAGGCCGCCATTTAATAATTTTTTTTTTTTCCTTATTGCAGTTGTGCTCTGTTTGGATATAGAGCCCGTTGTATGTAATTGTGTTCTCTTTTTTAATTTAATTTACGCCTGTGTCAGTGGTGGGGCCCCATTTAACCCTTTAAAAACATTTTTTTATTTTGCGTCTGTGGTCGTTTGGTTAGAGTCGTTGTTGCAAATTGTGTTTACTATTTTATAGTAAATTACCCCTTTTGTCAGGGTGAAAAAGACCGCCTATGTACCCCAAATAACTTTCAAACTTCTATTTCACTCTGGGTTCAGTTGGCGTTAATCGGCATTTGTTGTTTGTTTTTTGAAAACTATCAACTGCTGTCCTATGGGCAGTTGTAAATTGGGTTGAAGGAAGAACATGTTGATTTTGTGTTACGGTTCTTCCAGACCGCATTTCACGTATTTGATAGAAAAAAATTCTGTTTCAAAATCCTAGTTGGTGTTGGAAATTAAGGGATTTAAAAATAGCTGGTTTTTTCCGTTTTCAATAAGGACTGTCAAAAAACTTTTAAAAATCCCTTTTACATTTTTTTTTTCTGAACTGGGCGAATTGCAGGGGGAAAGGAGCAAAGGGGGTGTAGGATATGGGGTAGGGTACGGGAAGGTGCCCCTTCCAGTGCTGGCGACAACAGCAAGCCAGGGACGTTGGTTGCGGGCCCCGTCAGGCCTGTCTTGAGGGTCGTGCCTTGTGAATTTAGTAACGAACAGCTCCCCAATTGTTTTCAGTGGTTAATGCAACCGATCCAGCGTCTTACCCCCTCTTCCTCCCGCCCAAATCCACAAATGTCGTATATCATGTCGCATAAAGCCCAACATGAAGCGAAGGCACCCCCAAATGCCAATATTTTTCCACCACTGTGGATTTCCATTTTCTGAAAACCTTTTTGTGACAAAATGCGGTTGGGGTTTTCAGGGGGATTTCAAAAGATCAAGAGGCCCAAAGGTGATTTTGTCTGCTTGATCCCCCAATGGGGCTGTCCCATGAGGAGGAGAAGGAAGCCGGTAATCGGCAAAAATCCCGGGGGGGTCGGCACCGTTTGCAGTCCCTGTTGCTTGTAGCCCGCAGCTCCGGTTTTTGGAATGTCCCCAGTTTGTGAGACGATGACGCGACCAACGTGTTTTTTCAGCAAAATTTGGGATGCGGGCTTCATCCTGGACGAGGAGGAAGGTGGGTAGTGTCATTTGGGTCCCGCCTAAAAAGGGGAGGGGGTGATCCCCAAAAGTCTGCTGAGATTTTTTTCCACCAGCCATGATCAGGGAAACCCCGCTCCCTGCTTTCGCCTTTTGAAAAGGCCCAGGACCTCTAAACCCGGCCCCTTTTTCTATCAAGCTTTTTCCCCCGCGTTGTCATAGCCCCCTTTGCGTAAAGCATCAGTAGAGGGAAAAAATCTTAGGTGTTTAACCACCCCCCAACTGTTATCACATGCGGGGAAATTGCTTGAGTTGAATGGAGGAACGTTGGGAAAAAAAGACCCACCGGTCCCGGGGCTTCCTCCCTGTCACCCCTCTGTCTGCCTCCTCCTCCCGCCATTCCCAAGACCAAGCATTCCTAGTGCCCAGTTCTCGCGTCATGGAAAGGTCAGCCTCCTTAGCCTCCCCCTTTCGCCCGGAGAAACCCCCACCGCCGGGGGGACCCACCCTACCCCTTCCCCTTTTCCACCAGTTTCCTGATGCCAAACAGCGGCCAGTTAGAAACCAGCCTTCTGTCTCCCAGGTTTGGGAGAAAAGAAACATTAAACCCAACCACCCAAACCCAAAACCCTGATGTCGGCTTGCCAGGCTTTTGGCCTTTGGGAAATTTGTTGCCTTCCGTTGGTGGACAAGGGGGTTCCGAAATTGTCGGGCCCTTCCCTCCCCCCAATACCAGATCCGGCAGGCATTTCTTTTCCCAAAAAAGCCGTCCCTGCCCTGGCCCCAGCCTGTGTCATTAAAATCCCCCAGCCGTTGTTGCATCTGTGCCCGGCAAAGCCCATTTAACCCCGATGCATGGATAGTAAGCACGGCCAAGGGCTATATCTCTGTAAAGTCACTGGGTGAGTGAGTGGATTTCTCGGTGGTGACGGTGTCTCCGGCTCGGGCATTTTCTTAAAAAGCGGGGTGGTGGGGGGTTTTTTCCCCCCAAGGTCCACGGGTTTAGCATCACTCCCAAAGAAAAAACCAGGCCGTGTTGAAATTAATCTGTTTGGAGACCGTAAACACAAAGGGTTTCAGGAGTGTGGGGGCTTGTGCACGAGGCCGAGCGTGGTGGGTGACAAAAAAACCTTGTGCCAGGCAGGTGGGTGCAATAACGGTGGGAAAATTCCTGGCCCCCCTTAAGTCGGTAGGTGGGCACACCCCTTCCGGCACACGTCATGAACCCTCGTCGTCAAAAATTTTCAAAAAGCGTACCCGGGTCTGGACTCCCTGCTGGGGAAAGGCTCGGGTTTGGCTCCACTGCCGCCATTCGCACCCTGCTTTGTCCCAGCGGGGCTGCGTTACGTGTAGCTGGCTCCCATCCCGTTATTGTTGATGGGCAACATGTGAATTCCACCCCCCACATGCTCCAGCGATTGGGGCAGCAGCGCAATGACATTACGCTGTACGAAGGACACATGGCCCGACAAAACACGGTGCGGACCTCGGGGTGTTGAGCCCCCCGAGAGTGGGGGCGGGTTTAAAAAGGGTCTGCCCCTCCTTGGAGTTTTTTAAGAAGCACCCAAAATGGTCAGTGTTTAGAATGCCCTTTTTTTCAGCATGAGCCTGTGGTGATCTTAGTTCTGGAACAAGTGTTTTGGGCCTCTGAAACAGAGGTCCCACCAGCGCGGGGGTGGAGGCAGAACGAGCCTTTCTCCTCCTCGAATCCAGAAGGCCCGCAGTTCACAACTTTATCAGCCTTATTGGCGGTGGTTTTAGGGTCCCCGGGCTGGGCAAGGGGGGCCCAGCTCTCAGGGGCTATCTGGGAAGTCAGGGCTGTGTTGAAGGCGGGAGGAAAACGGGAGGAGGAGGATGGGTATTCCCGGAACCCAGTTACGATGTCCTGCCTTGGAAAGAGGTTGGCTGGATTTTAGACGGGGGGAGGGAAAATGAGGAAATCAGTTTGTGTGCCCTCGATCAGAGGTTTGGGAAATCAAGGTCCCTCTCTCAATAAGTGCTTGGATGCTCCATTTCTCCAACTGCCTCACACTAAGGCCATCAAAAATGAACAAAGTTATGGGGGGGCCACCCCCCTGATCCCGTTACAAACGAAACTCGACTTTTTTTCCACCCACCCCCAAAAAGAGGTAAATGCAGGGGAAATTTGGGGAGTGTGATTTTAAACAACTGGAGACATCGTTGCGTCTCTTTTTGTTTTTCAAATTTTACGGTGGAAGAAAGTCAGCAACGTGAAATCAGTAGAGTGCCCGTAGCGCAGCAGAGGCATTGTGGCAGAAGCCTAAAGGGGGACTCGGCAATCCTTATTTACCACCTCACCAACGCTGTAAAGCAGGGCACACTACAACCAACAAAGACGGCTTAAGTCATGGTGCCCCGATATCGCGTTCACACCGAGTTTTTGGATATGTTCGGGGCCCAAAACGACTTTGGGGATCCAAAATGGGGAAGACCGGCTCGTCGCCCGCCCTTTGGGTGTTGTCCTGCCCCGCAGCCGCGTATTCTGGCGGACCTTTGCACGTGGGGAGTCATTACGACAAAAGATCCGGCTTTTCATGATAATGTGGATCGTTTGCTTTTATCAAGTCATCACTTTCAAAATGAATCAGGTGTGGATCTTGATGATGTTTTGGGCCCCCAATTGCCGGGTCCCGATTAGTTGCCCGGGTTTCTTCATTCCTCTTTCCAAAAAAAAAAGGTCCCCTTGAAAAAAAAATTTAAAATGTAATTTCTTCTGCAATTTTTATTCTAAATGCCCAAAGGTTTTTTGCTGCTTTTGTGGTTAGGAGGGCTGTAAAAAACACCAATTTACACGGTTTCATTAAAAAAAATTTTTTTTCCTTTATGCACTTTTATGAAAATTAAGCATATCAAGGTTTTGGGTCATGGTCTGTGGATCAGCTATAATGAAGATCCTTTGGAAAGAAAAAGTGGGTTCTAAGTGGCATTTTTACTCCAAATTTTTTAAAATTTGGTGAGAAGTCATTTTTTTAATTTTTTTGGGCTGTTCCTGTGAAAAAACAGCTTACTAAGGGCTATTTTAAAAAAATTTTGGTTTCTAACGAATTTGTTTTCACAATTGTCAAAAATTGGTGAAGGGGCATGTTTTTAATTTTTGGGGGCATGGTATGTGAAAAAAGCTTATTAAGGTTCTATTCTAAAAAAAAAAAAAAAAAAAAAAAAAAAAGTGGTTTTTTTAACTTGATTTTTTTCTTCACAATTTGTCAAAAGTGGCTGGAGGGTATGTTTTTAATTTTATGGGGGCATGGTGCTTCAAAAAAGGAAAAGGTTAGGACATGTTAATGGCCTATTTCAAAATGACTTTTTTTTGCAAGATCTTTAACATAGCTAGCAATCCCCGTTGTGAAACAACCCCTTTAATACAATTAAAAAAAAAAAAAGACTTTTGGGGGGATTCCTCCTATTTTAAAAAAGTGTTTTCAAGAATTAAACTACTAAAAAAAATTAAGTACAAAATAGTGATACAAAAATTTCCCCTGAATTGTACAAGGGAGGTAAGGAAGACTTGAACGATGTAGGGGTTTTTAGAGGAATGGAGTTGGAGCAATTCGCCACCCAAGAAAAGAGACAATTTCCTCCAGCCGTTTAGTAAAACGAGGAAAAAAAAAGCAAGAAAAAAAGGGCCTGGGTGGAAAAATAGCGTAAACCCCCGCATTTCCAAAGTAAAGCTCATTGGTCCCCACTTGGAGGGGGAAGCGTCTATAAGGCAGGAAAAATTTTTCAAGCGCTTCCCCCGGGTTTTCTGTGTCTAAGGAAGGTGGAGGTCTTCGTCACAATTGATCTGTTCAGCCGACTGTTTTGTTTCTGCGTTAAGGGCATTTTTTTCCTTTAAAAAGAGGACAGGCGCCAGCCTGGGCTCTCACGACCCCTGTAACTCCGGCCTGGTTTTTAATAGAGGACGGATGCCCGCCTGGCTCTCAGGCAAAACCCCTGAAGTCCGGGCCCCCGCTGCTGAACCTCCGTGATCCCGTTTACAGCCTACCCCCCTTGTCAGTAATTTCCTTCAACCCACTTGGGCAGTGAATGAGGATTTTTAGGACAGGGCCCCGTTGACTATGGGGAAAATTTTTTGTTTGTTCACATTCTAATGTCATGGTGGAACAATGTCACCCGTTGAATGGCAATTGTTTAGCAGCAGCAGTATTGGAAACTTTTTTTTAAAATAGTTTATTTTTTTGCGCATTTTTGCTGTGGTCCTAAGGGCATGGCAGATTTTTGGGTCTGCTGTGTTCGATATGGATATCAAAGTCCATTTCACTAAAATTGCTTTAAAGACACTTTCTTCGGCACTTTTTTTTTGTGGGGGATGCAGGTTTGGGGTCATGCTTGGTCAGGACAGGATGGCAATGTCCCGTTAAACTAAAAGGGGTTTTTAAAAACTCATTTTTTCGCACTTTTTAACTCCTTCCCCACATTTGGGGTATGATCACCTAGCGGGAAGTGACTTCCCCCAAATGGGGCTTTGCATCTCCTGGGGATGCGGGGGGGCTTGCGGGGGGAGCCGCGCACAATGCAACATGGGAACCCGCGATAATTTCCGTGGCTTCATGCCCCATCCCCCCGGCCGGGTGCATCCCGGCCCAGGGTTTTTTTAACCCCCCTTAACTCGCGGGCAGGAGGAGGTGCCCTCCTCCCTTGTTTGCTCGGCAGGGCTGCTGCAAGTTAGTGCAGCAACGTTTCTCCTACCAGACAGCCCGGGAAAATAAAGGGTCATTTCCCCGGGGAGCCGTCTGTGACTTTCACGTTGCCCATTTTTGCATTGTGGGCATTTTGACATTTGGTCATGGCAACCAGTGAATAGAAAACAAGCTTTGTTTTGGTCTGCCTTCTTACGGGCAACCTTCGGGATGATCTAAAGTTTGTGTTAAAAATTTCCCCTAGGGGGAAAGTAAAAAAAAAGTGTAAAAATGGGAAAAAAAGTAAAAAAAAGTAAAAAAAAATTTAAAAAACCAACAAATGAAAAAAATTAAATAAAAAAGTTACACCCCCCTATTCCCCTTTACAGAGCCAAACCCCCCAAAAAAAAAGATCAAAAAAAAAATAAAAAAACCCATTTTTGGTATCCCCGCGTGCGTAACGCCGGGCCTAAAAAATTTGTTTTTTTAATTAACCCATATGGTAAAACCCCTGTTAAAAAAAAAAAAAAAAAAACAATAAAAAAAATTTGCGTTTTTTTGTTCCCCTGCTGCAAAATAAAAGGGAAATTTTAAAAAGGGGATCAAAAATAAGCCCCAAAATTTGTCCCAATTTTAAAAACGGGGTTCTTTCCGCAAAAAAAAGTCCTTAAAACCTTTCTGTATGGGAAAAAAAAAAAAATTTAAAGGGCTCTCAAAAGGGCAGCGATGCTTTAAAAATAGTTTTGCCCTTCCAAAACATTTTTTTTTTTTTAAGTGCTTTAAAAACAAAAAAAAAACTAAATAAATTGGGTTTTTAAACCGTAAATCGTATCGACCCCCCAGAGTAAAGTAACGGGGCATGGATACTGCACATGAGCGCGGGTTAAAAAAAAAAATAAAAACCCCCTTTGGATTGCGTTTTTCTTTTCCCCCTGATTTCCCAAAAAAACAGATTTTAAATCTGATCAAAAAGTTTTGCCCCCAAAAAAATTGATCCCAATAAAAACGAAAATAATCCGAAAAAAACAAGCCCCTCCCAACAGTCCTTACACAGAAAAAAAAAAAAGTTAGGGCTCTCAGACTGCGACGATGCAAAAACGGTTTTTTTCCTTTTTTAATAAAAGTGTTATTGTTTAAAAGCAGTAAAACATGGAAAAAAAAAGATATCCAAAAAATTTTGGGATCACTGTAATCGTTTTCGACCTGCTGGGTAAAGCTAAAAAGGGCATTTTACGCAAGGAGGCCCCTGTAAAAAAAAAAAAACACTAAACCGGAATATTGGATTTTTTTTCAAAAAGCCTCACAAAAAAACCCAAAAAAAAAAGTGATCAAAGTGTTCTTTTGCCCCCCTAATGGTACTAATAAAAAACCCTCCCAAATCAAACCCCCAAAAAACAAGCCCCTAATTTTGGGGGCCGGGGTTTCAGAAAAATAAAAAAAGCTATGGTTGTCAGAAAAGGACAACATAAAAAACGGGAATTTTTTATTGGGGCCTTTTTTATGTGTAAAAGTAAAAAAAAATAAAAAATTTTTATCAGATTTATTTTCATTGTAATTGTACCCAACCCCCTAGTAAAAATTATCCTGTTTTTTTTATTTCCTAAGGCGAAAATTGAATGAAGAATAAAGCCCCAAAAAAAAATGGCCCGGGAACTGGTTTTTTTTCCCCCTTTTTTTTTAACCCCAAAGCTGAAAAAAAACTATGGAACACCCGTCGCCCAAAAAACACAGTTTTACCCCGATGAGATCCTGAGGGGTGTTTAATCCAAAATGGTTTCGACTTTGGAAGGTTTTTTTAATTTTCTGGGTACTTTGGGGGCTTTTTCAAAAGCTTCATGGCCCCCCCAAAATTGCGTTCCCCAAAAGGGCCCAAAAAGCGTTTCCCCCCTTGCACCCCCTTCCCTGGGCCCAAACAGCAGTTTACCCCCCATGTTTGGGGATTGCCCAACTTGGAAGAAATTGCTTTTTGGGTGGGTTTTGGGTGCTTTTTTTCCAGGATTCCCTTGTTAAAAAAGGGAAAAATTTTTTAGTAAAAATTTCAGTTTTTTTTGGGAAAAAAAAAATTTTTTTAAATTTTTTAAAATTAAAGGAGTTGTCTCATTAAAAAGCTCTCAGCCCAAGTCAGTGAGCCCGGAGTTTTAAATTTGAGGGGGGGGCTTTTGTCTGCCTCTTCTCCTCCCTCCCTTTTTCCCCCCCCCTCAGACAAAGAAAGCTCTCCTCAGTAAAATTCTATAGGGGGGGGGGGGGGGGATTTGCTGCCGAGTTTAAACCCCGTGTGTGCCTGCCCAGGTCTGCTGCCCGTCTTCCACAGTCAGGGGAAAGGAGAGGGGGATATATGAAATGTGGTGCAAGGGGGTTCCCATCCCCCCGCTTAGCATCCCTTTTTGCCATCTCCAGTAAACCCCAAAAAGGGCCCCGTCAGAACAGACAAGGGGGAGTTTTGAAAAAGTTATTTTCTCCCCGGATGTGTCACTAGTAAAAGCAGGGGCATGAACCCTTCCCCTTGTCCCCTAAATTTTTTATAGTATTTGTTTTTGTTACAGCCACAGACACTTTATGTTTTGTTAAAACACAGGGTCCTGCTGGGCACATTTTATCTGTGTAGGAGCCGGGGAAAAGGGAAACAGGCAACACAGGGTTAATCCCGGGAGCAAAGACACAGAAAACCAGGCCCCCCCCTCCCCCCACTACAGAGCTTTTGTGCGGAGGGGGGTTCTGCTCTGACCTTTTTATTCCCGAGGGGTGTTTTGTCATAAAAGACCTGACAACCAGTTAAAAATAAGGGTAACAGGTCCCGGGTGTATAGAAAAATTTGAGAAGTGATGTAATCCTTTTAACAGGGGGGTTTCTTAAAATCAGTAGGAAAAATTTTTTAATGAAAAATTTTATTGCAAAGTGCTTTTTTTTAAGGATCTTTTTAAAAAACCCTTCCCCACATTGGGGTATTTCCTAAGCCCCGCGGGGGAATTTACTTCCCGAAAAAGGACGTTTGCATACGCCCTGGCGATCGCGCGGGCTTGCGGGCGAGCCACGCGCAATCGCGGCATGGAACCAGCGGGAAATTACCGCAGGCGTCATGCCCCATCACCCCCGGCCGGAGTGAGCTCCGGCCGCGGGTGTAAAACGCATCATTACCGCAGCCTGTCCTGGCCGCAATAATGATGCCGCAGGCAGGAGGAGTGAGCTCCCTCTGCCTACGATCGGCGAGGCAAGCAGCACAGATGCCGCTCGCCCGTCTCCTACCAGACTCCCCGGATGCTGTCTGAATGCATCCGGGTAGTCTGGTGATGTCACCATGCCCACAATGCATTGTGGGCATGGTGTCACTAGTTGCCATGGCGATCTGTGCACAGCAGTAACGCTGTGCACAGATCTCCTCCTCTTCAAACAGCAATCTAATGATTGCTTTTCCCCAGTGGGGATTTGCAGTTACAAATCCTCACTGGGGAAAATTAAAAAAAATGTGAAAAAGTAAACAAAGTAAAACACAAACAAAAAATAAAATGAAAACACGTACACCGCCCTTTTCCCCTTTACAAACGCCAATCGCCCCAAAAAAGATCAAAAATAAATAAAGTACCCATATTTGGTATCGCCACGTGCATAACGATCCACCCTATAAATCTGTCAGTACAAATATATGCTGAAAGCCGCACGGCAAAAATAAGCAGTAGCTCACCCACAGTAGTTTGTAGCAGCCTTCATTAGACCAGCTGTGTAGCATACTTCATCCTCGCACGGTGTCCTGGCCTTCAGTTCAGAAGCCGCGATACAAACGAATGGAGAATAAACGTGTCCCCCCTGCACCCTCCATATGCTGTATATGAATCAGTAATAAACAAGCATTTTCCATCTTCATCGCTGGGTCCTTCCACGTTTATTCTCCATTCGTTTGTATCGCGGCTTCTGAACTGAAGGCCAGGACCCCGTGCGAGGATGAAGTTTGCTACACAGTGGTCTAATGAAGGTTTCTACAAACTACTTGGGGTTGAGTATGCTTTTTTTTGGGCCGTGCGGCTTTCAGCTATATTTGTACTGTTCAGTTCGATTAAGCATTTGTAGACACCTTTTGGAAATCCACTACATGCCAGTAGTGATAATCTCCCAGCTGTTACTCAATTTTTTAGCATTATATTTTGGAGGGTGCAGGGTTACGGACCCATACAGCTTTTACATACCTTGCGTATCACTAGTTATAGGGTCCCCACCCCCTTTTTCCCGTTATGAACGGGAAGCTAAGTTGGCACTGTGTTTGGCAGCAATGAAACAACAAAAAGGATAAAGAAGAGTTTGCTCATTTTACTTGCCAATTTGGAAAAGGCACAGATGCAAGAACTTAAATTGTGGTGGGACCGCAATTCTTTTTAAAAGTTTACATGGAAAAAGGAATCATACCCCGGGGGCCTGCGCCTTAAAAAAATGCCATCCTTTGTTTATACGGAGGAATTTTGATTCTATGGAATCAGGCCCTAAGGATTGTTCAATGAAATTGATTCAATTAATTATAGATTTTGAAACAGAAAACTGGAAGAAGTACAAATAATATAGATGAAATTCAACCAAGTTGAAAGAATTCAAAAAAGATGATAAGTTTAAACAACATCAAGAGAAAATAAAAAAGAATATAGAAAAGCTAAAAACCATCATTATGGATACAAAAAAGGGCTAAATATCAAAGAGACTTTGATGATTACAAGAAAGATAAATTTTTATAACTGGAGATATGAGAGGAAACCGATCCATTTTAAGACGCCCATATAAATATAGAAGAGACAGAAAGGAAGTGAGTTTCTCCGATATAGAACATACATCTATAGGAACCTCAGACTGGATTTGCTCGGTAGCAGAGGGGTTAACTACAAGAAGCAAAATTACTAACCGGTGCACAACACATATGAATTTTAATAAAGGAAAAGGTCCTAATTAAAAAAACGATATGGAAGACGAGGAGGAAAGAAAGCACGTGGGGAAAAAAAAAAAAAAAGGAGTTACGAGGAAAAGAATTAATTACCGGAAATGACCATCAAGCAAAAGATTTCAACTCAATACGTTATCGTACTTACCCGACTATTCTCACTGGTCATCAACTTGCAGTGTTAGAGAAAGGTCTGAACTTTTCACCTACTAGTCACTTTTCATTGTTCCACACTTTAATGGACATAAATAAGTTCGTTAGACTCCTGACGGTGAAACGATACTTTAAAGAAAAAAATACACAAAATGAAGAACTCTCAGAAGACCTAGAGGTGGAACAGAGATCGAATACTAATGAATATGAGGATCTGTTATTTAATGAACAACTGTCTCTTCTTACGTTACAGGACCGACAGGAACCAGAAACACATGATGAAAAATATGCGCGTGTCCACCCCGACCGAAGGAACCCCCAGTTCTATCCGCTTAAAGCAAGAGTGGAAGCAATGGACAGCTTCCAGATTACCATGGAAAGAGACTTAAAGTCTCTTAAGGAACAAAAAAACAACAAAATAAAACCTAATATGTCTAAAAATGAATTTAAGGCTCTTAATGAGCTAAGACAAAATAAAAATCTGATCATAAAAAAGGCGGATAAGGGGGGATCAACGGTAGTGATGGACACAGCGCTATACCAAAATCTATTATGTGTTTTTAGATGATGATACCACTTCCCGGGTTAAACTTGCAAAAACCCCATTAGGAAATCCAACTTAAATTATCTAAGTTACTGCAGGAAGGTATAGTACTGGGAGCTATTAACGTAAAAGATAAAAATTATTTGGAGGACGCTAATCCTAGAACACCAGTGTTCTATGGTGTCCAAGACACACAAGGGGGGTTTTCCCCTCAAATTACGACCTATAGTTTTCCAGTTGTGCAGTGTAGGGGGAAAAAACTTAATAAATGGGTTGACAAACATTTACAACCTCTGGTCTCCAGATCTCCGGGTTATTTAAAGGACAGCACCTCTGTCCTAAAAAATTTCCATAACTTTAAATGGTACAGGATTTCACTGGTTAAAACCTTGACGTTATTAGTCTCTACTCTAACATACCCCAATCTCTAATTAGAACAGTGTTCATTAAACCACCTACGCAAGCAAAAATCTATCCAGAAGGGCTTTCAAATTTTTTATTTTGGAAAGCATTGATTTTTTGGTATCTAGTAATTATTTTGAATTTGACGATACTTACTATCTGCAGCTACTAGGAGTACCCATGGGGGCAACGGCATCGCCAGCATTAGCCAATTTGTTTATGGCATGGTGGGAGCTACAATATATATACAATGTCAATAACCCATTCTCCCACTGTTTGGTCTGGTATGGGCGTTACATAGACGACCTCTTGATGGTTTGGGGTCGTGATGTGGCGTCCATACCAGATTTCATTCAGTACGTAAATAATAATGATGTCAACCTACAGTTTACCTATACTGTGGAAACTACAAACATTGCATTTCTGGATATACTGTTAATGGGAGATGTAGAGAATAACAAAGTAATCACCACCTTACATAGGAAATCTACCAGTGGGAACACTACACTACGAGCTAATAGCTGCCACCCTAACCATACTATAAATTCCATCCCAGTAGGGGAATATTACCGTGCACGAAGAGCATGCACAATGGAAGCTGATTTTCAAGAACAAGTAAATATTTATTTGACCATAGACTTAGAACAGAGGGTTACACAATAAACAAATGAACCGAGCAAAAAAAAAAAATACAGGGGAAGAACACAGGATACATTGTTAATTCCAAAAAAGTCCCCTAAAAAATGCAAATATGGAACAGTGTGTTCCATTACTTATAGTGAAGAATTCAATCTAATTAAAAAGATCTTCAATAAAAATATAAATATCCTAAGACAGGACAAAATTCTTGCTAATTTATTGGATGAAGGGGTACATTTAGTAGCCAAACGAAATAAAATTATAGCCACAGATATATCCCCTAGCTCCTTTTCTAGCACTACTGCACAAAATAACTGGCTTTCCTCTAAGGGCTTTTTTCCATGCAACAAAAAAAGATGCGGTATATGCCAATATACTATTAAACAGGATAAATTTAAATCTGATAAAGAAGCTGGTAAGAATTATAACATAAAAAAATTCATAAATTGTGACACCAATCATTGGTTTATGCCATTTTATGTATATTTCCCGTGATAAAATGTATTATTGGCGTAGCATTCGTAGGCTTTAGAACAAGGATTCGGAACATCTATATAATATTAAAAAGGGCCATATTTCCCATTCTGGGGCAACGAGACATTTCATTGAAAAACATGCAGGACTAACAGAAAGTTTTCGCTGCTATGGCTTAGAGAAAGTTGATAGCCCCATAAATGGAGGAGACTGGATACACCTCGTGCGCAAGCGCGAAGCGTACTGGATCTATGAATTAGATACTAGAGCCCCGAGAGGGCTCAATTTTTAGGAACGATCTGGCCTATATTTATTAAGGTAAAGGTTTCCTTTCCCTACAAAATATATTAATGTATATAATTACAATGGGTAAATTGGTATGTTTAGCGTGTAGATACACTCTTGATACTTTGTAATATGTTTATATAGGAAATGACGTTCAGGTTGGAGCAACACCTTTTGCTTTCCTTAGCTATTTAAATCACTATTGGTGTCAAAGTTTTGTGGGCCGTGAACAAGGGCTACATCTGAGCCCGAAACGCGTTGGTTTCTGGGTCCCCCCTGCACCCTCCATATGCTGTATATGAATCAGTAATAAACAAGCATTTTCCATCTTCATCGCTGGGTCCTTCCACGTTTATTCTCCATTCCCCTATAAATCTGTCACATTAATTAACCCGTATGGTGAACGCCGTAAAAACAAAAACAAAAAACAGTCACAGAATTGCGATTTTTGTGCATTCCCGCGCACATTAAATGGAATAAAAAGCGATAAAAAAACTATATAAATGCACAAAGTAGTAACAATTTAAAACGTCAGTTCATCCCGCAAAAAAAAAAATTCTTACAAAGTCTCTGTATACGGAAAAAAAAAAAAGTTAGGGCTTCAGAAGACAGCGATGCATAAATATTATTTAACACAATAAAAACGCTATTTTTTTTTTTTTAAAGTGCTTCCAAATTTAAAAAAAATGTATAAATAGGGTATCGCCGTTATCGTATCGAGCCAGAGAGTAAAGCTAACTGGTCATGGATACTGCACGGTTTGGATGCTGTGAAAAATAAAAATAAAAAACACTACTAGGATTGCAGTGTTTTCTTCCCCCTGCCTACCAAAAAACTCATTAAAAACTGATCAAAAAGTCTGCTCCCCCCAAAAATGATACCAATAAAAACGTCAACTCATCCGCAAAAAACAAGCCCCTACCACAGCTCCATACACAGAAAAATAAAAAGTTATGGCTCTCAGGCTATGGCGATGAACAAAAAGTGTTTTCCTTTTTGAATAAATGAGTGTTTTTATTATGTAAAAGCAGTAAAACATAAAAAAAAAAAATAAAAATTTGGGGTTTATCGCTGTAATCGGTATCGCCCTGCTGAGAAATACTAACATGTCAGCTATACTGCACGGTGACCGCTTTTAAAAATTAAAAAATAAAAAACACTACGGAATGCTGTATTTTGTTCAAAATCCCTTTCACAAAAACCTTAAAAAAAAGTGATCAAAGCGGCATATGCCCCCCTTAATGGTACTAAATAAAAACGTCAACTCATCCCACAAAAAACAAGCCCAAAATCAGCTCCGTATACAGAAAACTAAAATACGTTATGGCTATCAGAACAGGACAATGTAAAAACGAAAATTTTTATTAGACCTTTTTCTATTGTGTAAAAGTAATTAAAACATAAAAAACTATATAAAATCTATATCATTGCAATTGTACCGACCCCCATATTTAAATATATCCTGTCATTGATACTGCACGGTAAACGCTGAAAAATTGAAGCCCAAAAAAACAATGGCGAACTGCGTTTTCCCATCATTTTCATAGCCCAATGAAAAAAAAAACAACTTTGGAACACCTGTGCACCAAAATGTACAATAAAACCCCTAGATGAGATCTATGAGGCGGCTGAATCCAAAATGGGGTGACTTTTGGAAAGTTTCACCTGTTCTGGTATTTTGGGGGGCTTTGTAAATGCGACATGGCCCCCACCAAAATCTGCGTTCCAAAATCCAAGTAACACTCCCTCCCTTTTACGCCCTGCCATGCGGCCCAAAACAGCATTTTTACACCACATGTAGGGTATTGCCGAACTTGGGAAGAAATTGCGTAACAAGGTTTTGGGTGTTTTTTTTTACCAGGATGCCTTGTAAAAATTAAAAATTTTCAGCTAAAATTGCAGATTATTGGAAAAAAAATGTTTTTTAAAATTTTCACAGCTAACGCTAAAAAATTTTTTGTGACACACCCGTGGGGTCGATATGCTCACTACACCCCTGGATATATTCCTTAAGGGGTGTTAGTTTCCAATTTGGGGTTATTTTTTTGGGGAGTTTATTAATTTTTTTGCACCTTAGGGTGTCCGCAAAACTGAATGGCCCCTA
This sequence comes from Phyllomedusa bahiana, assembly GCA_025379985.1. Lineage (NCBI taxonomy): Eukaryota > Metazoa > Chordata > Amphibia > Anura > Hylidae > Phyllomedusa > Phyllomedusa bahiana. Next base: position 72,470 of record JAODAL010018286.1, read on the forward strand.
ATAAAAATCGTAATGAAAATGAGACCCCAGAGTCCAGTAGGTGCTCCTCCTATTCTGGGCTTGTGGTTGAGCCAAATAATGCACTAGGCCACATATGGAATATCTCTGAAAACGGCAGAATCTGGGGAATCAATATTTTAAATTTGCATTTCCCTGATCACATTTACCGTATTCTTGTGAAAAAATGCATAAAAATTGAAAATCTGCAAAAAAAAGTAAAATTTTGAAACTTCACTTCCACTTTGCTTTAATTTTCCCGTGAAACACCTAATGGGTTAATAAACTTCCTAAAATGCGGTTTTGAATACTTTAAGGGGTGTAGTTTCATTGATGAGGTCATTTATGGGGGTATCTAACATACAGGTCAATCAAAGTCACGTTAGAACTGGACTGGTCCCCAAAAAATGTGTTGCAAATTTTCTTGAAAATTTGAAAATTACTACTAAATTTTTAAGCCCCCTAATGTCGTAAAAAAAAAAAAAAACATTTAAAAAATTAGGCCAAACTACAGCAGACATATGGTAGATGCTATTTATAAACTATTTTGAGTGGAATAACTATCTGTCTTACATGTAGAAATTTTTGCAGTTTATAATTGGTAAATTTTTCAAATTTTTCACGATTTTTTGATATTTTTTCACAAATAAACAAGCATTTTTTGGAAACCCAAAATTTTTATTCTTAAAAATAAAATTTTGTCACGAGAAAACAATCTCTGAATCACATGGTAGGTTAAAGTGTCAAAAGTTATTCTCACATAAAGTGACACATGACAGATTTCAAAAATGGGGCTCTGTCAGAGAGGCCAAAACTGGCTCCGGCGGTACGGGGTTAATCTGTGGGTCATGTAGATCTAAGGGTCATGCTGCGGTCCAGGACAGGCATGTCAATTTCTGTTCAAAGACTCCTTTTTCCAGCACTTTTTAATCTGTGGGTCAGACAGGTTTAAAGAGTCATGCTGTGGTCCAGGACAGGCATAGTCAATGTCCTGTTCAAAGACTCCTTTTTCCGAAACTTTTTAATCTGTGTGTCATGTAGATCTAAGGGTCATGCTGCGGTCCAGGACAGGCATAGTCAATGTCCAGTTCAACTAAAATGGTGGTTCAAAGACTCCTATTTCCGGCACTTTTTAATCTGTGGGTCAGGGCAGGTTTAAGGTTCATGCGGTTCCAGGACAGGGATAGTAAATGTCCAGTTCAACTAAAATGATGGTTCAATAATACTGCCTTCTGGCACTTTTTTAAATTTTTGGGTCATCTAGGTTTAAGGGTTTATGCTGTGGTGCAGGACAGGATAGTGAATAGTCTGTGACTTTTTCCCTTCTGTGGACTCTTGTTGCCTAATTTTCTTGCTTAAGATGTACCACGTATCCAGTTTACTGATGTTGGTGTTAATTCCAGCTTCTCCTCCCCTGTTTGGGTGTAAGAATGAAGCTGTTGTTCCTCTCCCATAGACTTTAATAGTCATTGGTGATTATCTATTATCGGCTATCAGATATTGGCATGATAATTGCTGATATCGACTATCGATCCGATAACGATAGTTGAAAAAAAAAAAAACGCTCATCACTACTCATGAAGTCAAAATGTGAACAGACTTATTTTACTTCAGGATTAGTAAAAAGAAAAAAATATAATATAAAAGATTGCATAAAAATAAAGCCTGATGCATCACGGAAAAAATAAAAATAAAAAAATAAGAACAACTTATGAAGCGTTATAGTGTTTAAGCCATATATACTAAAGAAAATGTAAATGAGTCTGGTAAGGAACTGGTTTGTAAAATTAATCAGAACAGAATTTTAGACCTGAAAACATGGGAATTCATTTTAAGAATAGTTTCACAAACAAACCCCACTTCACCATAGATCAATATTTGGTTTAACGGTCATGACTGTTACAGCTGTAACACAATATATTAGGACCATGTAACCAGCCTCACTTACATAGGACTCTCTCCTCTCATTGCTGCAGTGATCTCCAGCACAGGAGCTTGTTTAAAGGGTTAATGTTTGCCAGTAACCTAAAGATCTGTAGTCTTGTGCACTACAGTCAGAGGCGGGACGACGGGTAGGCCAAGGTAGGCGACCGCCTAGGGCACCTACCTCTGCCTATCCCTAAGGGGCGCAGGCAGGGCCCCGAACCTCGCTGGGCTCCAGGCCGCTGCCATGGGCCTGAAGCGCCAGCCGCCTCTTCGACCGCTTCTGCGGAGCAGAGAGCGAGCGCTCTCTGCTCCGCAGAAGTGTCGGACCGGCTCTTGGAGGATCACTGGATCCTCCGGTAAGCCGCAGGGCCGACACAGCGGGGCCGCCGGGTCCTCATAGAGCTGAGGACCCGCCGCGGCCCCGTGCGGCTCAGCAGGCAGCGTCGCGATGAAGTGATGTCATCGCGACGCTGCCTGTCCTCGGGCGCACAGCGCGTCATAGGCCGTGCGCCCGGGGAGCTTCCGGAGGAGCGCGGGACTGAAGGGGACAGAAGAGGAGCGCGCAGCCTGGAAGCAGGTAAGGTGAGTATTAATGTATTTATTTTTAAGTGCCTGCCTGTGGCCCCTATAATGCCTGCCTGTGGCCCCTATAATGCCTGCCTGTGGCCCCTATATACTGCCTGTGGCCCCTATAATGCCTGCCTGTGTGCCCCTATATACTGCCTGTGGCCCCTATAATGCCTGCCTGTGGCCTCTATATACTGCCTGTGGCCCCTATAATGCTGCCTGTGGCC